>JAADWX010000045.1:0-62863 GCA_023336405.1 Globisporangium echinulatum | reverse complement strand
GTCTTGGCGCCGACCATCGCAGCCATCGCGCCGCCGAGACTGTGGCCAGTGATCACGACGTTGTCGCCCACACGCTCGCGCACGCGCGTCGTGTGCTCGAGCAGCGGGACGTACACGGGCTTGGGCATGATGTGCGTGATGCCGTCCATCGACAGCAGCTTGACGACGAACGCGCGCGGGAGCTGCTTCAGGAACGGCACGAACACGTTGACGGCCTGCATGATCGTGATTCCGAACCAGTAGTGCAGGTCCTCGAGTGCGTCCGCAGCGCTCGCTGTGCCGCGCACCGCGATGACTGTCATGTTGACGTTCGGGAAGTAGAGCTCGAACCAGACCTGGTGGTCCGCGCTCTCGTTGTTGCGCGCGACGTACGTCCAGTTGCCGAGCGCCGTGCCGTTGAAGCAGTTCTCGATCGATCGCTTGTGCGTCGCGGTCGTTGCGCCGTACGCTGCGTCCGCAAGCAGCGCGAGGTCAAGCACCGTGAGTCCGTCGTAGTCGATCGTACATGCCGGGTACTCGGTCGTCTGCTGGAAGCCAAACGTGAGCGCGTTCACGTTCGTCGCGCCTGCTGCTGCTGCTGTCGTTGTCTGCGCGAGCGCGCTCTCCGTGCCGTTCATGAACGGTCCGAGCTTAAAGTTGCCGCCGGTCACGAACGTCCCGATGAGGAACGTCGACGAGAAGAACACGAGCGAGAGCACGACAAACGCCTTGACAAAGTGCCGGAACGCGCGGCCAAAGATCTGCGGGAACCGGCGCTGGATAACCGTGCTGAGCGCAATGAGCAGCACGCTCATGATCGGCCAGCCGACGAAGAACGAGTAGAACGAGATGAGCGCCGCGCACATCACGAGCACGAGCAGGATCGCCGCTTTCCAGCTGTACGAGAGCTTGCGCCACGGGTTGCGCGACTGGATGCGCTCGTGCGCTGCCAGCATGCGGGCCGCAGCAGCTTCGAGTGCCTGCTGCCGCTGGCTCCCAGACGCGCTCTGGACGTCGATCGAGACCGTATCGGTCACGATCGTGCCGTCGGTCTGCACGTGCACGTCGTCGGCCGACCGCGTGCGCTTCTTCTTGCCTGCACGCGCGCGCCACCAGGCCGCGACGTTCGCACGCTGTGCGACGTGGTAGTAGAACCGGAAGCCGACATCGAGCAGCCAGAGGTGGTCTGCGCGCTTCTGACGCTCGAGCTCGTTCACGGCGCGGCGCATGATGCGGCGGCGGCGGCGATAGTTGCTCACGAGCATGCGCATTTTGTGGTTGCGGCTGCTCCAAAAGTGCGTCCCGACCCACACGAGGAGGTACGTGCTGACGACCCAGAAGCCCATCTGAACGTACGCCAGAAACGCCTTTGTGGGCGACCACGACACGAGGAACTCGGTCACGAGCGCCATCGCAGTCACGAGCTCAAACAGCACGGGGCAGCACACGTCGACGAACACGAACGTCGAGACGTCGAACGGCGGACCCTCGTACTCGACCTTCCGGATCAGCAGCGCTGCTGTCACTGTGGCTTTCACGCGCCGCCAGCGGTTCATGCCTGCAGTCGCTGCCGCCGGTGCGGTCACTTGCGCGACGGCAGCTTCGGCCTCGGCGAGCTCCTCCATGTCCTGTCGGCTCTCCCACGCGAGGTCCGCCTCCTCTTTGCCCGTGTCCTGGAACGGATCGTCCTTGGCCGCGAGCAGTAGCGTCTTGCGGAGTCCACCACCACTGCCACCACTGTCGTCGTCGGCACCATCGTTGTTACCTGCTCCGTGGCCAGCACTGCCGCGCTGACTGTCCGAGCGCGGGTCCTGCATCTCCTTGCGATGGCGCAGGTAGTGCACGACGACTGCGAGCGCGAGACGAAAGTTCGGGAGCGCGCCGTCGGTCTTGTCAATCGCGTCAAAGAACAAGCGCGTGGCCTCTTCGTAGAAGTACGAGAGGAAGAAGAGCACGACCGGCAGCGTCACGAGCAGCACGATCGAGCGCGGGAGGTAGTAGTCGTCGTACTTGGCGCTTGGGAGGAAGATCGCAAAGAAGATCTCCATCAGCAGCGTGAACGAGAACATGACGATGACCATCACGACGAGGAACGCAAAGTAGCCAAAGCGGAACTGGCAGAACGTGCGGTACGCGCGCCAGTTGAAGTGCGCGCTGTGGTATGCGCGCAGCTCGTCCATGCGGCCCTCGCGCGTCGCGAGGTCCTCGTCGCGCTTGTCGATGCGCTGGAAGAAGCGCGACGACGCGCTCGGTGGGAGCATGCTCGCATCGCGATCGTCGTCAGTCGAGGCAATGCCAGCCGATGACTCGATGTCGATCTCATCGCGGAGCAGGCGCTGCGCGCGCGAGTCGTGCTTGTCCTCGAGCATCGGGATTTCGTGCGGGAGCGTGCCAAATGCTTGCGTCTGCGACGGTGCGGCTGGTGTGTGCAGTGGTGCTCGCTTCGCTGCACGTCTCGAAGTGGCGTCCTTCGCGCCAGCCGGGTCCTTGACAGGCAACATCGCTTGCAGCTCGGCAAGACGCTGTCGCCACTCCTCAACCTCGGTGGTCCGTTGCAACTCGCTCTGTTCACCCTGTTTGGTCTGCATTCTAAAACCAAGTCAACAGAAAGCCAAACCGAAAGTGAGCCAAATAACAAGTAACGGATTGTTGCCATTTGAAAACCGCAATCGAATAACTCAGGTCCTCATTTCTGCGACGTGGGTTGTGCGCGAAATCAACTATGCATGGCACGCGGAGTCATCATCACGCAACGACCGTGGAGCACAAACTCGCTACACAGGTCGTCACGGCCATTCATTGTCTCGAAGCCCCCATGCGCGCTACATTACCTGCATGTGCTTGCATGTTGACGGACATGCGATTGTGTGTGTCGATTATGTTGCGGTTGGCTCAATGAACTCTTTCGAGTCAGTTCGCGTTCAAATATGGATGGATACATCGAGCACCATCTGCCAGCATGTACCAGTGTTGCATGCACCTCATTGAGTAGACGGCGATGTTGCTTCGAAGATCGACTAGTGAGCTTACTGCAGCAACTCGTACAAAGCGATCTCTCTCTCGTCGCCTCTTCATTGAGTTGTTCAATGCGAATGACGTATATGTGTATATATAGGCATAACATACGAAGCCAGTGTAAATAACGAAAGTGGAAATGGATAGATTCATAGCAAAGGTCAATGTCGTTTGTTTGACGTTCGTTTGTCGATAGTTTCATTGACGTCGTTTGTTTGATAGATGACTGTTTGATAATTTACTCGCTGTATTAGTGGTTAATACGACGTACCGTAAATAACGCACGTACGCCATCATTTACATTACATTTACTAAATAGAATATACACCATATAATAGAACATTTTGAAAATATTATTGGAGAGTATCACATCGCATATCCTGATATACCATGCTCCCATATAAATAGCATATAAACCTACTTAAAAAATCTGACTCTTACACTTTGCACACCTTCAGTAAAATCAATAATCATACGAAAATAAATGAGTACCGGACTAGTTCCATTATTATGCACACTTTACACACAAGGTTTGAAGAGTTTGGTTCGCCATATCTCATTTCCACTATTCTGTGACACTTCTGTGACACCAACTGCTCAAAGCAAACACTCATCGTATATTTCTTATAGTCATTAACACATCGTTTACTGCCCCAGGTTGCAAGCAAAATACATTTCTAATTCTTAACTCATCTAGGATTTCGTTTTCTTTTTCCACTCAAATCTGTTGTTTACAGCTCCATTGTCTCCAAGTCGTAAGACAACATCTTCAATCATATTTCCAAGTTTAATATGTCACAGCAAGATATCAGTATCTGACTCAAGAAGAGTTATCTGTTGTTATATTCAAGCATATTTATTCCTTTTCAAACAACAATCTCAGCGTTTATTGATACATGCTTGGCTAGCTTATTGATGATTTAATAAGTTGTTATGCACGCTTTCGACGGCTACGTAGGAGATGCATGTTGTATTGAAGCTTCGGTGAGTTTAGTGACAAGCACTTCCTTTGCTAGTGGTTTTAGTCATTGCTCAAGACCTGTGTTCTCTGGTTGCTTTATTTCATATGCACATACCTCTTTTAACCTTATGATAGCACGCTGATTATTGTCAAAGTCCATACTTTTAAACAGCATGCAGGTTGTCCGATTCTTAGCCTGAATTGTTAATGAAATCGAACTCGCAGTATCAATCGTATCTATTTAGTACTGTCAATGAAATCTCGTTAAACTCGAGATGAGTTTGTCGGCCGCGATCGATCTCGCTGCAAACGCTTACTCTCGCCATATTTGGAACTCGGCCATGCTCTCATTCGGATCGCGTTCTTGGGCGAACAGCCTACCTGCTGAGCTAATACTGCATTTTGCAGATGCATAGTAATCCTGCGTTGAACGCGAGCATAGTTTTTGGTTTTCGTTGTACGCCTAAATGTGGTGGCTAAACAACTCGCGATCGAGCGGGTGCGCATGCATTCTTTTAGTTAGTCTCGTGATTGTTACTTGACGCGAACATGCAAACGGTGCTTGATTTCACATGTTACAACACCATCGATTGTTTCGTGCAGTGCGCATCTAGTTATTACTCATTTTTGCTCTACCATGTGTACCGGCCAGGTATAACAATCGTTTTGTAGTTGTCCCTGTCGGTTGGCTGCTGCATCTATGCTACAACGCGTGTTCTTTTGTAGCGTGAAGTATCAGAGTTGAATATGTGTGAAGCTGAGGTAAACGAATAATTGTGATGAATAAATACTGGGAAATCTTGAGTATAACTGAATAATTGGTCTCGAATAAGTTTAGGACAATCTACCAATGATTGTTGCATGACGATGTCATTTATCCGAATAATATCATACAAAAACTGTGTGGCGTTGTGTAGTGCGATGTGGAGTCACAACTAAGCAAGCTAGCACGACCACGAGCGAAGCAAGAGGCTTCAGCATGGAGGCCCCAAAGACGAGCACATCCGCCGCGGTGACGATGACGCAGCTGCCCGAGATGTACGGCCACTCGCGCAAGGTGTATGCGCTCGAGTACAACTCCACGGGCACGCTGCTTGCGTCCGGGTCGAACGACAAAACGATCCGCATCTGGTTTGTCGAATCGGTGCGTCGCCATTCGCTCGCTCGAGCATGTGTGCATGTGCAGATATATGTGCGGCGGCAGTCGTCGATCCGCATGCACGCCAACGCTACACGAATTGATCGTGCGCACTAACAAGCCACGTTAACGCTGCTTGACTGGCTGCATGCGTGCGTGTGCTTGCGTGCCTTAGAACCAAGAGCCAAACGAGCTGCGCGGTCACGCCGACTCGATCCACTCGATCGCATGGGACCCGACGAACCCGATGCGCCTCGCAAGCACGGGCGCGGACAAGACCGTACGCATCTGGGACGTCAAGACGTGCAAGATCCTGTACAGCATCTCGCTCCAGAACGAGGGGCTCAACATCGTCTACAGCTACGACGGCAAGTACATCGCAGTGAGCAACTTGGACTGCGTCACGCTCATTGACGCGCGCAAGAACCGCGTCGCGCGTCGCGTCGTCAACCCGTACGAGGTGCGACCATGTTTTGGATGCGCAGCTGCTGCTGCGTCGAAAGAGGGCAGAAGGCGCGCTCGACTTGACTGACCTGCCGCTTGTTGTATGGCGTGTAGGTGAACGAGGTGCAGTTCAGCAAGTCGGGCTTCCTGTTCGTCGCGACTGGTACGACGTTTGCTGCAGCGCTTCTGATGAGGATGAATGAGCACGCACTGAGTCCCATTTGGTTGGTGCAATGCGGCGCGCGCAGGCCACGCGGCAGGGTACGGCACGTTCGAGATCATGCGCATCGTGGCCGACAAGAAGGGGCTGCCAAACCTCGAGAACGTGCAGAAGGTGCGCTCGTGAAGTCACGCGTGGCGTCGAGCGCTCGCTCTGCATTCGACTGAACGAACCACTGTCGGTCGCACTCTCTCTGCAGGTCATTGCGCACGCAGGTAGCTGCTTCTGCCTCGACTTCCATCCATCTGGGCGGTGCGTCGATGCGCACTACGCCACTCGTTGCAACACTGCGACACTGCGATCGTTGGGCACTGACTGAGCGACTGACACACACGGACGTATGCACGCGCCTTGCATCCCGCAGATACGTTGCGCTTGGCGGCATCGACTCGCTCGTGAGCATCTGGGACCTCGAAGAGCTCTACTGCGTGCGGACGTTCGTCGTAACAACGTACGTGCTCGCTCGCTCTCTCTCTCGCTCTCTCTCTCGATAGGCGGACGAGCGTGAAGGCTCTGTGGCTGACGCGTCTCGCCTCATGTCGTCCCTCTTCCATACTGAACCAACGGCAGGTCGAGCATCCGGACCGTGCGATTCAACCACGACGGGCAGTACCTCGCGATCGGCATGGAGGACACGAATCTCGTGGTCGTCGAGACTGAGACGGGTGAGACCGCCGTGTTCGTCGCGCTGCAGAACACGCTGCAGTACCTCTGTTGGCATCCGCGCAAGAACGTGCTCGCGTACGTCGGCGACCGGCCAGCGAGCGACAAGAACGCGAACCGCGACGGTGTGATCAAGCTGCTCGAGATCAAAGACAGCGCGCTCTGAGCTTTAGACGACGCGATATATGTAGGACGCACTGTGGCAGACGGACGCTGCTGCTTGGGTCGGAGACTAGAACGGCAGAAACACAGAGGAGGAGGCGAAGTACGCGATGTAGCGTCGATATTTTGTTGCTAGTGTGCACTCCTGCGCTTTGCTGCCGTGTGTCTAACTCGCTCGCTGCAAAAGTCACGCAGTCGTACGCCGCACATCGAGCGAGGCAGTGAGCTGCCGCACGTACGCCTCCATCTGGAGCCGCGCACGCGCGACGCCGAGGTAGCAGCTGCACTGCTTCACGGTGCCGGCTTCGCCGAGCTCCTGCGCGATCTTGTACGCCTGGTCGAACGACCGCACGGCCTTGTCGTGGTCGCCCGCGCGACTCGCGAGCAAGCCGAGCTGGATCCACGCAAACGCCTCGCCAGACCGATCGTTCACGGACTGGATGAGCTGCAGATGCTGGTCCATACACGCAGTCGCAGTCTCGAGATCGTTCTGGCGGCTCGCGAGCAACCCGAGGTTCCCGACTGCGAGACTCTGGCCATACGTGCTGTTGAGGCGAATGGCAATGCGCAGCGCCTCTTGGTGGTGCCGCGCAGCTTCGTTCGGATCCCCAAGCGAGCCGTGTGCGAGTCCGAGGTTCATGTGTGCGACGAACTTGCCGGCGTCGTCCGCGACGTTTAGGTGCTTCTGGTGGTACACGAGCGCGCTCTGGAGACTGCGATTCTCCGGGTCGATGAACTTGCCAGTGTACATGAGCTCGCGCGTTGCCGATGACATGAGCTGGTAGTTGACGCCGATGCAGTTCGCTGCGAGCCCCATGAAGATCTTGTGCTGCGTGCTCTCGCTGATCGAGAGCACGAGCAAGTAGCAGTCAATCGCTTTTGCAAACTCCTCGACGTTGTCGTACGTGATGCCCAAGCTGCACGCGTCAACCGAGGGCGTCCGCATCGCAAGTGAGCCACGAGTGACCCAAGACCGTCCAAGTGCGCGGCTGCGTACCACAAGTGAGCAGCGCACTCGGCATCGTGGCGTCCCGCGCGTTTGCTCGACTCGGCCTGCGCGCAGTCAATCCCATGATGTCTGTCAGAGTGTACGACACCAGCGACCCCATATATGAACTGCTTTAGCACACAGCACTCTCATGAGCTACTCGCTCACGCACCAACATCGAGAACTCTTTGATGAGCTTCGCAGAGACAGCGTTGTCCTGCGCCTTGGGCTTCTGCGCCGAGCAACACACGAGCCGGCGCTCGATCTCCTCGCCATTCTCGAACGAGTGACGGATCTCGTGCTTGAGTCGCTGCAGCGCTGTTGCGTGCGGTGTGAACACGGTCCTGCGAATACGTTCGTCACGCGACAGCGCACTCACGCGTGCAGGGGTCTTGATCTGCACGACAAGCACCACAGGAGTGCGGCGCCAAGTGAGTGCAACGAGATCGACAGCGATGATAATGCGCATGCACACGCAACGTTACAGCCACACACCGTCTCTGGCGCATCGATACGCTGCGGCAAATCAAGCTGCGGTGTCGCTTCTGCGAGCTGCGTGCCTTCTCGTGGGTTCGCAGTGCTCAGTGTCGCGCTCGGTCTGTAAACAACGGCAGGAGCAGTGGCTCCCGTCAGTAATCTCGAGCGTGTGTCAAATGCGACTCAATGTGAGGTGAGCAAACCGAGACGCACTGCGCATGGACTGATGGTCCGTTGCCGAACGATCTGGTCGGTGATCTTGGAGGCGACTTGGTCATCGCAGCTACAGCAAGTACGAGCATGTAAGATGATGATCAATAGCGTCGCGTCCTTTCGCGTCCGCACTTTTATAATTTCTATATAATAATACTAAAATATAAAATTGAAAGTGAACATTAATTACAGATGGTCATTTCTACGAGTCAATCTTGGGATGCACAATCAGTCATTTGTGAACGACAAGAACGACAAGTGAGCATGCGCAACGCAAGTGACAACAGCAGCGGCGCGAAGAGCGACCCGAACTGCGTCGAGCCGGCATGCAAGTCCAAGGTGGACATGTTCCGCAGCTTCATGGGCGGTAGTGGCGGTGGCGCCACTAAGACCAAGCAGCCGCAGCAGCCAGAGCAAGCAGCGAGTGCAGCACCATCAGACTGCCCGCTTGGTCGCGAAGAGCTCGGCACTGCGACCTGGGGACTTGTACGTCTGCGTCTGCAACGGTAGCACGGCACGGCTCGCTTGATCGATCACTGACGCTTTGGTCACTTGCATATGTATGCTGCAGCTTCACTCGATGGGCATATACTACCCAGAGAAGCCGTCGGCCGAGTACCAAGAGAAGACCAAGACGTTCATCGAAGCGCTCGCGCTCATGTACCCGTGCGTGCACTGCGCCGAGGACTTTCAGCACGAGATCAAGAAGTCGCCGCCGAGGTGCGTTGTCTTCTGTTGTACTGCGCTGTGTGTTGCACTGCACATGGCAGAGCTGCTGCTGACACGTTTGTGGATGGCGTCTACAGAGTGGACTCGCGCACGAGCTTCTCGCAGTGGCTCTGTGAGCAGCACAACGTCGTGAACAAGAAGATCGGCAAGCCGTTGTTCCCATGCACGATGGCGACGCTCGACGAGCGATGGCGCAAGGGCCGGCCAGCGTGCTGGGGCGACGACGCCGACGAAGACGCGATCCCAGCGTCGCTCGGCAAGGACGAGTAGTGTGGCAAGCGAGTAGCATGTGGACAGAAATGGCAGTTGAGAGCTCTACAGAGTCGTGTGCAGCAAACGAATGGCTCGTGTGAGCCGCTTCGACATACAGGCACATCATACAGCGCCATTCGATGCAAACGACATGCATTCAATGTAGATCGCCTGCCTCGTCGTGCACAGACAGCTGCACAGACGAATAGGCTACGCTTCCACTGTCGCATGACGACGTCCTACAGCTCATCCTTCTCGCTCGGCGTGTCAGCCTCCGCGTCCGTCGACGCAGCTGCCGCAGTCGCTGCAACCGTCGGTTCGTCGAGGTTCTCGACATCATCAGCGTCATCCGCATCGTCGTCGTCGTCGCTGGCAGCCGCTGCAGTCGGCTCAGCATCGGCTGGCACCTCGATCTCGGGCTCAAGGTCAAGACTCGCGAGCCCCATGCTGCCCTTCATGATGCGGTAGACGCGCGAGGCAAAGTGGTCAAAGTCGTTCATGTCAAAGCCCGAGTTCACGAGTGCGGCGTCGTAGAGCAGCCACGCGAGGTCCTTCGTCTCGTCGTCGTCGGGTTTCGCCGCCACAAGGTCGTTGAGCTTGGCGACGATCGGGTGCCGCGGGTTGAGCTCGAGGATCGCCGAGCTCGCGCCGCTGCGTGACGGCGCGTCGCGGCTGCTCCCAAACGTCTGCGCCTTCATGATGCGCTGCATGTTCGCCGAGTAGCCCCACTGCGACGTGACCATGACCGCTGGCGAGTCGACGACGCGCTGCGAGATCGCAACTTTTGCAATCTTGTCGCCAAAGAGCGTCTTGAGGCCGCTGGTCAGTGGTGCAAACTTGTCGGCGTAGAGCTGCTCGCGCTTCGCAACGACCGTGGCGTCCTCGTCGCCGAACTGCACGCCCTCTTTCGAGATCGACGCAAACTTCTTGCTCTCGTACTCGGGCATGTGCTGCACCGTGTACTCGTCGAGCGTGTCGACGAGGTAGAGCACTTCGAGGTCTTTCGCGCGGATCTTCTCGAGGAACGGCGACTTGGCGCACGCATCGATGCTCTCGCCGGCAATGTAGTAGATCGCGTCTTGCCAGTCCTTCATGCGCGCGACGTACTGGTCGAGCGAGACCCACTTGCCGTTGCTCTTGTTCGTTTGGAATCGCAAGAGCTTCGCGAGCTTACTGCGGTTCGCTGGGTCGTCCATCACGCCGAGCTTGAGGTTCTTCCCAAACGCCTCCCAGAACTTGTCGTACGCTTCGTTCGTCTCGTCGTCGTCATCTTCATCGTCATCAGTCTTGTCATCAACTACCTTGTCCGTAGCCTTGTCGGCGGTTGCTTCGTCATCGTCATCATCATCATCATCGTCATCATCACCGCTCGCTTCAGCGCCCTCTTCCGCGAGCTTGCGGAGCATCTCGAGCACTTTGCGCACGAGCTTCTTCTTCATGATGCGCATGACTTTCGTCTCCTGGAGCGTCTCGCGCGATACGTTGATCGGCAAGTCGTCCGAGTCGACGACACCAGCGACAAAGTTGAGGTACCGCGGCAGCAGGTCGTCAAAGTCGTCCGAGAGCAGGACCTTGCGCACGTACAGCTTGAGGTCCGCGCTCTTGGTCTCAAAGCGCGCGTACAGGTCCGACGGTGCGCGGCTCGGGATGAACAGAATCGACTTGAACTCGAGCTCGCCTTCAGCCTGGAAGTGGATCCACGTGAGCGGGTCCTCGGTGTCCTTGTGCATGGCCTTGTAGAAGCTCGCGTACTCGTCGTCGCTGACGTCTTCCTTTGCGCGCGTCCAGATCGCTTTGACGTCGTTCACGCGCTCCCAGTTCCAGACCGTGCGCGTCTCGGTGCGCGGCGTCTTCTTGTCGGCCGTTGCATCGTCGTCGTCGTCAGTCGCACGGAGCTCGTCGCTGTCGTCGGTTTCCGTTGTCGCAGCGTCAACGTCGTCCTTTGTTGACTCTACAACCTCATCGTCATCAGCGACCTCGTACGTCTCGGTCGAGCTCGTGTTCACGTAGATCGGGAACGTAATGAACTCGCTGTAGCGCGACACGAGCGCCTTGAGCTTGTCTTGGCTCTGGAACTCCTTTGCGTCGTCCTTGAGGAACATCGTGATCTCCGTGCCGCGCCCGAGCGTGTTGCCGCGCGGGTCCTTTGCGACCGTGAACGACGCGTTCGCGTCCGACTCCCAGATGTACTGCGCGTCGTCATTGTGCTTCGACACGACGCGCACGCGGTCGGCAACGAGGTAGACCGAGTAGAAACCGACGCCAAACTGTCCAATGAGTCCTGAGTCGCCGCCCTTCTGGACCATCTCGACAAAGTTCGCGGTGCCCGACTTTGCGACCGTGCCGAGGTTCGTCACGAGGTCTTGCTTCGTCATGCCGACGCCCGTGTCGCGGATCGTGAGCGTGTTCGCGTCCTTGTCAAAGTTGATGCGGATGTCGAGGTCCTTCTTGTCGCCCAACAACGCGTCGTTCGAGAGCGCGAGGAAGCGGATCTTGTCGAGCGCGTCCGACGCGTTCGAGATGAGCTCGCGCAAGAAGATCTCCTTCGTCTTGTACAGCGAGTTGATGAGGATGTCCATGAGCCGCGACACCTCGGCCTGGAACTCAAACTGCTCGCCGTGCATCTCGCTGCCGAGGTCGTCGACCGACAACGACGGCGCTCTTCTGCACACAAGTCGGAGGCTCCATGTGAGTATGCGTGCTTGTGTGCCGATCCATACATAACAAGAGAAGCAGCGCATGCACACTGACGCACTGCTACGCACCCGACAATGGTCTCGGCTTGGACCGACACGTCGTCAGCAGTTGCCGTGTGCATGCTCGAGTGGCTCAGTGCGAGCACAACGACGAGCAGCAGCGACAGCAGCAGCCGCGCGCCGCCTCGCTGGTGCTTCATAGTTTCGATGTTGTTGACTGCGGTGCGTGTGGACGAGTGGTGCAGCGCTGGTGCTTGGTGCGTGTGTGAACGAATAGCGAACGAGAAGAGCTCGATGTGTTCTGGACCGCAGATTTGCGAATGGATCCATGCGCAGCATTTGAGTGCCACGCGTGCCGCGTGTTGCCTCTCAAATCGGTCGCAAAAGATCGCATAAAAGCCTCGAAGATCGCGCAAAATGTCGAAAGGTCCGGTTCTTTTCTGTGTTCTAGAATGTCAAGAGCGACGCTTCAAACAGTCTTCCCTTTTCAATTCATTACGTTCGGATATAACAGGGATAAAGATCGGATTGTACAACAGCACACGCACATTTGTATGAAAAGCATGTTGCCGGCGAAGATGGCGACGACGACGCTGCTGCTGCTCTCGGCGCTCATCTTTTCGCCGTCGCGCGTGGAGGCGTGGACCAGCAGGTACGCTCGAGGCATAGTCGCTGGTGTGTCAACGTTCACCTGCACCAACAAAAACGAGCTGACTGACACCACCACTGATCGACACCTGAAAAGATGGGACCACTCGAAGCGATTCGCAGCTGCTGGCCATGTGACGCTCGCGTGCGGTGACAACGAGAGTCTCGAAGCGTCCTGCTGCCGTACGTGCTTTCTCTTCATTCCTACTACAAGTGTGCATGCAGTGCTTTATACGCTCTCACTGACCGTCGCATGCGCTGTGCACAGTCTGCAAGTCGATCGTGCACGAGATCGAGACGCAGCTCAACAACACGCAGGTGCGTGCTTATCGCAAGTCGTAGCTACGTCGTCATGCTGCAACCGACGGCCAAACACTGACCCATCACCAACACGTGCAGGATGACTACGAGGTCGATGTCGTGTACCGCATCAGCGAAGAGAAGCGCAAGGTCAAGTTCTCGCGCAGCGAAGGGCGGATCCTCGAGGTGCTCGACGACGTCTGCGACGCGCTGCCGCTCGAACTGCCGACTACAACCAAGAAGAGCAAGAACCTCGTGAGAGACGCGGTGCGGCCTTGTACAACAATGACTCGCTGCGCTGTCGACTGCTGGACTGACGACTTGTGGCGTGCAGTGCACGGCGTTCGTCGGTGTGTACGAGGACGAGCTCACGCACGTGTTTTTTGACGACTTCTCGCCGGCGCGCGACCGCACGTGCACGGACGCACTACACGGTGCGTTCGCTCGTGTGGTCTTCACATGTATCCACACACTACACAAGCTGACAGAGGTTGTTGTTGGCTCTTGCTAGTGTGTGTCGGTCCCGCGCCATCGTCGAGTGCCGACCGCCAGGACCTGTGACATCGACGACAGGAACATGGCGCGACAACGGAGGACAACGGAGCAGAGGACGATCGGAGACCAACGCACACGGTCACAAGGTGAACAAGAGGGCTGCCATTTGCTATTGGTTGAGACTAAAGCCGCCGCCAACGAAGCGATTCGACGCCGCCATGGCGAGCTGCCGCTGCGCGTCGGTCGGGTTCGCGCGACTCGCAGCTGCTGCTGATGTCGCTTTGGCTGAACCGCTACCGCTACCACTCGTCGCTGTGAGATTCGGGAGCTGCTGGTACAATCCACTCGACTGTGGCGCCGGCGGCTGGCGCGTGACAACAACCGCCGTCGCCTTGTCTTTCATCTTGTCCTCGAGCTTCTGCTTGTAGTACTTGCGCTTGAACTCGTGGAGCTCGCGCGCGAGGCGCTCGACCTCAAACTTGAGCTCGTTCTCCTTTGACTGGAACATGTTCTGCTCGCTCAGCAAGCTCTTGAGCTGCTTCTCCTTGTCGCGCACGACCTGTTGGTACCAGCTGAGCTGCTCGGCGACTTCTGGACCTGGCTGGCGCGCGAGGATCGTCTTGAGTTCGTGGTACAATTTGTCCTTCTCGATTGCCACAAGGTCCTTCTCAACGACCTCCTCGGTCTTTTGGATCAGCCGCTTCTGGAGCGTCTGGATCTTCTGGAGCAGCTCGTACGTCGCTGGGTCGCTGCCCTCGAGCTTGCGCCAGCGATGGACGTTCATCGGGTTCTCGAGCTCCTCGGACAGCGCCTTGACCTTGGTCTTTTCTTGCAACAACTCGCGCTGGAGGTGGTACACCTCGCGCTTGAGCTCGTCCGACTGCCCGACGTGGTGCTTTGCGATCGACACTTCGCGCTTGAGGTCCGTGATCTTGAGCTTGAGCACGCGAATGTCCTGGAGGCGCTCCTGGTACTGCGTCTCGCCCTTGCTGAGCGTCGCGTGCTGGATCTTGAGCTTCTCGTACAGCAGCGCCAACTCGTCGTTGCGTCGAATGAGCTGCGTCCCGAGGATATCGCGCTCGTTGATGACTTGGTCGTACTCTTGGCGCTGCGCGAGCGCGTCGTCGTCGAGGCGCCGGAGCATCGTCGTGAGCTTGCGCACTTCCGCGTCCTGGTTCGCAATCGTCGCGTCGTGCGCGGTCAAGAGCGCGCGGAGCCGCGCGAGTTCGTTCTTGTGCTGCTCGCGCTGCTTCTCGACGCGCTGGTGGTCAAAGTGTTCCTTCACGAGCGCAACGTCCTTGGCGCCAACTTCCTCCTTGAGCTGCTCGATCTGGTGCGACAGGATCTTGAACTTGCGCTTCATCTCGGCCACTTCGTCCTGCGCCTCGATGAGGTGCTTGCTGTACAGATTGCGCTCGCTCCGCACGGCTTCGTAGAGCTGCTGCTGCTGCTTGAGCTTGCTCTCGCCTTCGTGCACCTTCTTGTGGAGCTCGTGCAGTCGCATCTCCTGGAGCTTGCCGGCCTCTTCAGATTGCACGTACAGCTTGCGCTGCTCGGACGCCTCCATGCCGTACTTCTCGCGCTCCTTCTCGAGCGTGTAGATGAGCTTGCGCTGCTTGGCCGCCTCCTGTTTGAAGCCGGCGAGCTCCTGTTCGAGGTTCTTGGCGACGCGCTCGTTCGTCTTGATCTCGTCCTGCGCCTTGCGGACCTTGGCCTCGGACTGCTGCACGTGCTTGACGTGCACGCCCTTTTCGCGCTCGAGTGCGTCGATCTCGGCGCGCTGGTGCTCGTCGTGCGCCTTGTCGTTGTCGAGGTCGCGCTGGAGGCTCTTGATCTGCGTCTCGAGCACGAGCTTGCCGGTGTGCGCGTCCTCGAGCGTCGCTTCGAGCTTCTGGACCGCGCGCTTCTCCTTGTCGATCTTGCGCTCAGCCAAGCTCTTCTCCAGGCGCGTGCGGTGCACTTCGTCGGCCTTGAGCTTGAGCTCGAGCTCGAGGTTCCGCCGCTCGACCTCGAGCGTCATCGTCTTGTCGTTCTGCTCGTTCAGGAGCTCCGTGAGCTTCTGCGTGCGTCCAAAGAGCGCCTCGTAGTCGCGCACGTACTTGTCCATCGTGCCACGCGCTTCCGCGAGCTGCTTCTCGAAGGTTTGCGCCTGGGTCTGCGACTTTGTAAGCTCCGCTGCAGCCTGTACGTGGTCAAGCGTCTTCTTCTCGAGCTTGCTCTTCGCGTCCTTGATCTCCTTGTCGAGTCGTTCCTTGCGCCGCAGCTCGCGCTCTTGCTCAGCCTACACAGTCAGTCAGGACGTCAGTCATTCAGTCAGTCATTCAGTCAGTCAGCCAGTCAGGACGTCAGCGCCGAGTCCTTAAGCCTCGACAGACCCAAACACTTGCAGCCGCTGCCCTAAAGTTGAGAGGGGCTCAGCCATACACACATACGACGCACCGCTTTCATGGCGAGCTGGTCGCGGAGACTCTGGATGTCACTCTTCTGCGCTGCTGCCGCCAACTCCATGTCACCCAAACGCTTGTGGAGGTCTTGGATGCGGTCGTGGTCCTTCCTCGCGTTCGCTTCGTGCTCGTCATTGGCACGTGCGAGCTCCTCTTTCGCCCTCAAGACCTCTTTCAGCATGTTCTCCTGCCCGACGCTCAGGCCGGCGCCCTGCTCAACAAGGCGACTGAGGTTGTTGATCTCGTCCTTGAGCTGCTGGATCGTCTCTTTTGCGCGCATCTCCTTGTCATGGGACGCGTCGACCATTTTCCACGCCTTCTCCATCTCCTTCTTGAGCGACGCAATGCTCGCTTGGTCCTCCTGCGAGAGCTTGAGCGCAGTCTGCACCTTGGCCGCGTTGTTGATGATCTCGGCATTCAACTCGCGGCACTTCTTGATGAGCTTCTTCTCCTGTCCATTCGACTTTGTGAGCGCGCGATGGAGCTTCTCGTACTCGAGACGGAAGCGTTCGAGGCTCTTGTCGCCCGCGAGCTCGGCGAGCACTTCGGCAAAGTCGCTCTCGAGCATCTCGAGCGACGCGGCCTCGAGCGACGGGTCGTCCAGGATCTTGCTGTCGTGCGCAGCATCGCTATCGAACTTGTTCATTGGGGAGCTGCGCTCGACAGTACGTACGTTCACCCCCACACACGCACACACGGTGCTATTGGCGTCGTCTTGCTGCGTGTGGAGCCTGTGCAGTCAGTCGCATTCGCGCTTCAGACCTCTCGGAGGCTTCGGTTTCGCCCGTAGGTGGCGAGGCATCGGTCTATTTATAGGTCGATCTATTGATAGACCTGACCAATACGAAGAGCTCCTTTAAAGGCGACAAGCGACAGTCGTGAAGCACGCACATGCAGACGATCTACATACAGGTCCATAGACACAATGGAGGCAAGTGGTTGTGTACGTATTTCAGCGTGCTCGTGCTTGTCGACATGTGCGCTACTGCTGGACGTCCCAGATCTCGACAAACAACTCGATGACGTCGGCGAGACGCATGCGCTGCGGCAGCTCGAACGTGCGGCGCACCGACGAGAGACCGTCAAAGAGCAAGTGGCTCGGCACGGGTGGCGGCGCTGGCGGACTGTAAGCCCATAACCACATAGCAGCAGCAGCAGCAGCAATGAGAGCGACCACGACGCGTCAAGGGATCGGTCAGTGACGTCGCCTTCACACCGTCTCAACAGACTCGCAACGCACCGCGGTTGCGTCTCTGCGATCCACTGCGTCCTTGTGTCCTGCCAGGTCTTGAGGCCGACGTTGAAGAACGGCCCGTTGCGACCCTGTGGCCACCTGTGTGTCCGCACAAGCATACGTCCATAAGCGTCCGTTCGAGTAGCACACGAGGACAGACGCAGCTATCGCGTACGCGTAACGCACCAGGGATCGCCGTCGCTCGTGCCGGCAGCTACGCGAAAGCGATGGAGGTGCGCGACGAGCCAGTCGAGGATCTCAGCGATCGCCTGCGTCGCAGCGTCTTCGTCCGTGATGAGCGAGAACGCAAAGCCCGTGTCCTGGTTCGCAAACACGCGCGTGCGCAGCGTGTCGGCGTCGGCTGCAAACGCAGCGCGGAGCTGCTGGATCTGGGACCATAGATATATGCACATCGTCAGTCCTACGCTAGCGTCTACATACACACTCGTACACTCGAACGCACTTGGTCGGATCTGGAGTACGGGTTCTTGCTGCCGACAAGCAGCAGCATCGGCGTTGGTGCACTCGTGCTATTGTCGGGCGCTGTCCACGACAGCTCGCCGTTCGGACACATCATGATCGAGCAGTCGAGCTGCGCTGGCCGTTCGATCGAGAGCTTGAGCGCGAGGTCGGCGCCGGCGCCAAAGCCACAGAGCGCGACGCGCTGGATGTCTTGCTTCTGCTTCAAGAAGAGCGCTGCCTGCTCGACGACGCGCATGTACTGCTCGACTGCGCTGCTGTCCGAGAACCGGGCGGTGGCGCCGAACGGGTTGACTACAAGCACCTTGTAGCCCTGCTCGGCGAGCTTGTCTGCGAATGAGGTCGCTGCGAGCCCAAACTCGCCGACGTCGCTACTCGTGTGTGGTGCAAACTCTTTGCTCAGCAGCCGCGTCTCCTGCGCGACGAAGATGACGCCCGTGACGACGCGACCGATGTGTGCGGCGGGCGTAACGAGGTACGCGCTCTGTGTCTCGCCCGACGTTGCGGACGACTGCGAGGCCAATGCAGCTGCGGCAGCAGCAGCGGCTGATGCAGAAGTCGGCGAGCGTGCGTGGTGGTCGAGTGGGAAGCGGATCGCGGTGCCGGCACCAGCGAAGGCCATGCGCGGACGCACCACCTCAGCAGCCATCGCGTTTGAACTTCTCTGATCGATCACAGCAGCAGCACAGATGAGGGAAGTGCAGGACAAGTGAGGGTTGATACGAACCACACACATGATTTGTATACAAGCAGGACACGCAACAGGATTGTGCTGCAAACGCGGTAAGCTTTCACAATTTGAGGTAAGTAAAATAAATTCTGTGAGCCATTGCTGTTAGAAGTGTGTCATAAATTTGCAGCATTCGCAAAACATATTTACACCAAGCTCTAGCAGTCGCATTCGCTCGCTTGAGCTATGTGCAGTCGCGAAAGCTAGCCACGTCACTCATACTGAGCGCAAGTCAGAGCTCTTCCAGACAGTTTACTATTGTTTGTGCTCGCCCGTCGTCTCGCATACACAACAGACCGCAACAGATCAATCTGCGCGCTCGCTCCCTCCTGTCGTGCACATCGTCCGCTCACTTGTCGTCACAGACCGCGCACGCCGCCACAACAGCAGCAGCTCACACACACACAACACAACACACAGCACATATACTCAATCATGAGTGACGTCGCAACCGACAAGCCGACTGTACGTCGCCTCGCTGTGCTTGCTTGCATCGCTGCATGTGCATGCACACTTCTTATCCTCGTTGCTCTCCTCCGTACACACACTGACGCTTTTTGTTCGAATGGCCTCTATCGCTGTCGATACGCACTGCTCCTACTGCTGCTGTTTTTGCTGTAACTAGACTGCCGATAAGGCTTGGGAGACCGAGGCTGGTGCGCGCAAGATGGCGGACCTGCTGCGCGGCCGCAAGGGCATGCCAGTGCGCCAAGCGATCGAGATCGGCAAGCGCGTCGAGTACTTTCGTGGCGACAAGCTCGCGTCGTTCTTGCTCGCAAGCTCAGCTGCAAAGAAGCTGTTTCCCGAGCTCAAGACAAAGGACGACGTGCGCTCAGTCGGCCATGCGCTCGTGCAGAACGGCTACATCCATCGGTCGGACCGTGACGCGAAGAACCGCAAGCTGCTGACACCGAGCGCGAACCACGACTTCGCACCGGACGGCTACTACACGTGGATGTACGAAGGCAGCAAGACGCTCCGGAACATCCTCACGGCATTGCTCATTGTCGGCTTCCTCGTCGTCGTGTGCTTCCCCATTTGGCCACAGTGGGCGAAGCTCGCGGCATGGTACCTGTCCGTGACGTTCCTCATCTTCATCGCTGTGTTTGTCGTCGTGCGGCTCGTCGTGTTCTTCGCGGCGTGGATGGTCGGGTACGAGTACTGGTTCCTCCCGAACATCTTTGACGACGACCTCTCGGTCGCCGACTCGTTCCGCCCCGTGTACTCGTTGCGAGCAACTGACGCGTCCGAGCGCATCTACCGCCTCGGCGCGATCATTGCATTCGCTGTGTTCTGCGTCTGGGTGAAGAACCAGCCGACGGACTTTGACGACTACATGGAGCTCACGAAGCAGTTTACCGACGACATCTACAGCGGCAAGCTCTTGAGCGACATGTCGCAGAAAGACCAGGACAACATTGACAAAGTCAAGGTCCCGGACCTCGACGACTTGCTCAAAGACGACGACGACGAGGAGGCTGATGATGTTGTCAACGGTGCGCTCGATGACGATGACGACGACGCAGACGCAGACGCCAAGTTTACGAAGATCCTAGCCGAAGACGATGAGGAGGACGTCGACGATGCGAGTGACCGCGACCTGTAGACAGCGCTATGCAGCTCAGTAGTCAGTCTCCACACACACAACGAAGCAAGATAAACAACCCAACAAGAGTCTGAGCAAATGCGACGCAGCGCTTGCAAGGAGCGATGGATGTCTGTGTGTCTGTCTTGTGCCACTTGCAACTCGTAGTGGTCGTGTGTGTCTGTGCATGCGCTGCGTCTGCTCGTGACGTCCTGGTGCAGGTCGTGAAAGCGAAAGTCAGCGATGCTTTACGTGGTGTGGCAGCGATGTGCTACACTCTGACACACTGTGCCACATCACACAGCAAAGCTGCTTGTCGCTTTGAAACACACACTCTCACTCACTCAAAGCACACAGGCGAGCGACATCAACGAGCGACCATGGGCATGAACTTCTGGCACTCGACCCACTAGTGAGCGCTACGGTCACTGGTTGCTATGCATGTGTTCGTGCGCACATTTGCTGCTGTTCTTTGCGCTCACTCACACTCATGTTCTTCTGTATGCGTCTGCACGTATTGGCAGCTTGTACTGGATGAAGGACGTGACGAAGAGTGACTTGCGCAAGCGCAATCCGCTCGACCGCAGACACCTCACAGACGACGAGATTGACAGCATCCACCTAGCCAACATCTCACGTATGTACAGTCATCTCGCGTTGACAGCACATCCTATTTGCTCGATCGCTCACACTGCCTTGTGTGTGATGCGCAGTGCTCGAGGAGATCGGTCCGCGCCTGCGCGTGCGGCAGATCATCATCTACACTGCGATCATCTTCTACCGGCGCTTCTACCAGACGTACGTGCATACGTAAGCTAGCGCCCAAAAGTCGCCGCTCTCACACACGCGTGCGCTTCTGCAGCCAGAGCTTTGTGAACTTTGACCCGCACCTCGTCGTTGGGACGGTCTTCTTCCTCGCGTCCAAGGTCGAGGAGAGTCAGCTGTCGCTCGCGACCGTCGCTTCTGTGCTCCACCACTACACGACGAGTGCGCCTGCATGATAAGTCTATCTAGCATGTCACTCGTATACGACGCTCACAGTCGTCGTGCCTACACTCGTGTCACTACTGCTGCAACGACTAGCTGGCGTCGACGAGGACGAAGCGATGTACACGTTCCAGGACAAAGACATCCTCGAGTGCGAGTTCTACGTCGTCGAGGCGCTCCAGTTCGACCTCATTCTCCACCATCCGTTCCCCTCGCTCCTGCAGTATGTGCATCTGAACATCAGTGTCGAGACACTTCGACCGACCAAGCAGCGCGTGACTCATACTGATATACTGCTTTTGATACTGCGCTCTGTGTCCTTAGGTTCCTGGACGAGTTTGAGATTCACGAAGAGTGTCTCCAGTTTGCCTGGTGCGGACGCCTCAGCCGCACAGAGCGACGCACATGTGAAGAGCTACCGACGTGACTGACGTGCTGTATATGGCTCAATAGGCAGCTCGTGCAGTACTCGTACCGCACCGACATCATCTTGCTCCACCCGCCGTTCATGGTCGCGTACGCTGCTGCGTACATTGCGTGCGCAGAAGCCGGTTACGATGCTGCGCACGTGTTTGCGACCGTGAATCTCAAGCACGAACTGCTCATGAAGATCGTGCGCGAGTTCCAAGGCGCGTTCGACGAAGAGAAGCGGCTGCACGCGGTCCAGGCCGCAGCGCTCGAGAAGCTCGAGGACGTGATCCCCGACCCATCAGCGGCCGACAGCGAAACGAGCACCGCGGCAGCAAGTAGCGCCGACAAGTGACTGTATGTAAATGCCGATAGTCGATCTCTGTGCGAGTCACCGAGTCTGCATGACGCACCTGTCAAGGTCAGGGAAGTAGCGAGAGATGCCGTGCGCTTACGCGCTGTCGTCCGTCGACGCGACCTGGAATAGACATTGTTAGTGCATACGTTATCAGGACTCTCGTGTCAATACTGCAGGACGTCTATCTGTATGCAAGTGCTGGTGCTGCTGGTCTACAGTAATGTCACCTCCTTTGAATGAAAGGAAGAGAAAGGAGCTGCTGGCACTTGCTTGCCAGGTAGCACTCGCGTAGGATGTCCATCGTGGCGCTTGCAATCTGCTGCATTCACTGAAGTGCGACTGCTGTTGCAACTGCTCGGTTTGAGTTGCGCCTGGGACATCGCTTGCGCACAGTCGCTCTTGGTCCTCTTGAGTGTCCTCAACGACAGCGCTTGCAGCTGCGCTGTCAACCACTACGTCCAACTGGCGCGTCTACCGATGTGGTGCTCTGATCTGAACGGTAACGATCGTTTTTGAGCTGAATCGCGCTATATTTAGCGCTTGAGACGTGAAGGGCAGTCGCGATGTCAAGTGCAAGATGTCGGCGCGTCGCTCGCAGTGTACACGACGAACAGCAACGGCAGCGAACTGCAGCATCTCACCACACAAGGATCTAGTAAAATTTCTTGTATGTCGACATTGCTCCGTTCAGCGTGTTACTTCGAATGCGATCGACAGCGCGTACGTTGCGAGGAAGACATGTTTTTGAGCTCGAGCGCTCGTGCTGTCGCTCGTGCACAACGAGCGGTTGAAGCGTCAATCGCAGCCCAGGTCAGTATCACAACTCCTTCACGCTTGGATTTTGGGCTGTGGGTGTAACGTGTGGCGTTCGTGTGACTTGCTGGTGGCATGTTGCTGACGCGCACTAAAGGGCAACTTAAGGACGACTAACACTGTTGTCGGTACACACACTCTGTGAGGAAGTTGGACATTTTTGTGCAGTTTTGGCATTTCATGTCCAACTCGTCAAGCAACTTGAGATTTCAGTGGTGAACAGAGTCCATGTTTTGCTGTCCCTTGTCTTTGCTGCGAGCAAAACTGCACCCAGAAAGCTCGATGCTGATTACAGAAGCACAATTGAGAGTTTGGGTGCATGTAAGCAGAATTATGGCGATCGCGAGCTGATGCAGTGACGGCAGTGAGTTGTTTCGTGGCAAGTTGTTATTGTGCATGAAGGACATCGATGTTGCCATCGCCGTCGCCAGTAACAGCAAAAACAGATCCCAACATTGCAACCTTTCGCGATTCGCGAGCGACCTTGTGTCGAAAGATGTATCCTGATCCTTGGACTCGCTCTCTGCAAATGCAAGACCCGAAAATACAGAAGTTGGACTGACCTGCTTGTACCCAATGTAAACCACCGCTCGATTGCAGCGTGCAGCAGTTTGCATCGAGTTTCAGAGCGCATGTGTTGCAGTGCATCAGTGGAGGACAGCAGATCGAGTCAGACATTGGAATCATAGTCGCAGTCTGTTATCTTGAAGGCCAAGTGCACATCTTGACTTGAAGTAACCAATTCGAGGAATAGGGCAACCGCTCAGAAACTCATGCTCTCCCGCAAGCCAAAATATGAAGAACGCGTGGAGAATACAAGTACAAATCGAAGAATCAGCAGCCGCTTTGGCAAATGACTAAAGGCGTTCTTTCGCCAGCTGGATGGTCCAATGCGCATGTGGACTTCCATGGGTCGTTATATCTCCGTTTTTCGCGTATTCTGCTTGTCAAAGTCGTCAACTTTTCACGAAAAGGTGCGTTAAAATCAGTCTGAGAGGCATTTTTTTCAAGTCTGACCACAATGTGAGTTCTAGAGGTGTCATTTCTAGATAGTAGTATATTACCTCATTGTTCATTTTTGCAAAATATTTGGAAATATATCAGAACATGCAGGTTTCTGAAACTTAGGAAGTCGGACAAAGATCTCGGTAGGAGCGCTCTATTCAGAGCATTTGACTATCCTGCAACAGCTGCTTGCCGTTGTTTCCTTTGCAGCAACGCGAGCGCGTTGCCAGCATCGAGCGGCATTTTCGGCGGCCTGCCTCTGCATGCGAGGCTGTCATTCTGCGTTCCGCGTGCCGACCGTCACAAGCAGGTGCTTTCAGCAGCGACGTCCGCGCACTCGCACCACACAACACACGACGCACATACAACAACAACGATGGTGCTGCAGACCCCGAGCGTACTGCACACGTCGATCGCTCACGTGGCCAAGCCGACGGCAGCAGGCGCCCATACGCACACGCAGTACCTCATCCGCGTCTCGGACGAGCGCTCACCAGGGCTCCACTGGACTGTGTTTCGACGCTACTCGGAGTTTCGCGTGCTGCGGCTGCGGCTTGAGGACGCTGTTAAAGCCGGCGACATGTGCGACCACTGCTCGATCATGGCAAAGCGCACGTGCTTTCTGCAGTTCCCACATCGCAAGTGGTTTGGGAACCTGAAAGAGTCGACGCTCGAGACCCGCCGCGTCGGACTCAACGCGTTCCTCGACGCCGTTGCCAAGCACGCGCGCACGTGCAAAGAGGGCGTGACGTGCCAGACGCGGCCGCTCATGGACCAGTTCCTCATGGTCAACGACATGCGCTACTCGTTTTTGAACGTCCACATGAGCGAACAGGAGGTCGAGATGTACACCAAGAGCGCTGGGTCCAGCATCGCCACGAAGCCCGCGACGACGCCGCGTGGCGCGTCAGCTGCCAGCGATAACAACAACTCGTCGTCTGTTGAGTCGACGCCCAGTCGCCTCGATCGACTGAGCGGCATCGACGCAACGACAACAACGTGCGACGCTGGTACAACCAACCAGAAGCAGCTACAGACTGCGAGTGGTTCAGTGGCAAACCACTCGACAGCAGCGCACAGCAACGAGCTCGACGGCCGTGCGCTCAAGGCGAAGCTCAAGACAATGCCGAACCTGCTCGCGTACAGCAAAGACCGCAAGTCGCGCACGCAGTCGTGGGACAACGACGTGGCAGCAGCAGCATCAGCAACACGACCGAACAGCCTCTCGGGCTACGAGACTGTCGCGTACTCGACGCCGTCAGCCGGTCGGTTCTCGGACCCGGGGGCGCCGAGC
This sequence comes from Globisporangium echinulatum, assembly GCA_023336405.1. Lineage (NCBI taxonomy): Eukaryota > Oomycota > Peronosporomycetes > Pythiales > Pythiaceae > Globisporangium > Globisporangium echinulatum. The sequence continues at coordinate 38,145 of JAADWX010000045.1, read as the reverse complement.
GGCATGCGCAACGACCTCCTGAGCTTTACGCGCGGCAGCTTTGGCGGTGGTAGCGGTCACAGCAGTGGCGGTCCGCGGCGCTCGGACCAGCGCGCGCGTGCGCGCAAAGTGCACTTGTCGTCGGCCGCGAAGCGCGTGAAGAAGCTCGAGGAGCAAGAGGCGCGGTTCCACAACCAGACGGTGCGGCGCGAGAAGCAGGTCGCGCGGCTTGCGCCAGTCATTGAGGAGAACGAGTGAGAAGGAGCACTGTAGAGTACCGAATATGCCTACACACGACGTATTTATTACTGACACTCTTGTTAGACCTTTACTATGACTACCGCAGGACATGCGTTGTATGTGTTCAGTGCTTGCCTCATGACCGACCCAGTGGGTTGTTGCAGCATTACACACTTGTACACGCAGACAGTTGCACACGCGTGCACGTTGCAATTACTTGACGGGTTCATGCTGGATCATCGAGACAATTATTGAGACACGTGCAACATCAAATGGCCAAACGACAGGCTGCAACTTTTGCGACAACACTAGAAACGGAGAACGACGCGATGGCAAAGCGCGAGTGCATTTGATTGATTGAAAGCAAGTGTGCATGGAGACCGAAGCGAGTGTTTCGAGTGAGAAAGAGAGAGAGATGGCGCTCGCTGCACGTGGCCAAAGCAAAAACTCGACGTGAAGGACTGCCGGATGAGGACACCAGCCACGACCGAGAAGTCGAACGCTAGAGCTGATCACTTAGCCCGTGATGACGCGCACGCCGCCGAGCGACGCGATCGTGTGCGCAAAGTCGTGGCTCGGCTGCTTGATGAACATCATGTTCTTTGGCTGCGCGTACTTGCGCGAGAGCCACTCGACCATTGCGGGGCCAAAGTGGCCTTCAATACCCAAGAAGTTCATCTTGATCTTGAGGTAGATGTTGTCAAAGAGCGCAACGGTCTCCTCCAAGCCCTCGGGGACGCTCGCACCCGGCTCGTAGCAGTGCACAAAGAACAGCGTGTGCGTCTGCTCGTTCGTGCGCACGTACAGAATCGCTTTGTTGATGATCGAGAGGTTCGCGGTCTTGCAGAAGAAGAACACCGGTGGCTCGTTGATCTCCTGGATGAACCGCGCAATCGTCTTGCCGCCACGCGCACCCGTGCGGTGACCCATCGACGACGCCTCGAGCGCGTCGCTCCTGCTGCTAATGTCGTTGTCGGCAAGTAGCACAGCGTGCTGCTGGTTGCGCCGCGCGTCGTTGCCACGCGATGGACAGAGGCGCTGGAGGCAGTAGAGGCACATGCGCAACAGGAATGTGCGCTCAAACATGAGGTACACGAGCGAGAGGACCGACAGAAAGTAGAGCGAAAAGTACGTGAGCACGGTCGGGTCGCCGAGGAGGTTGCCAAGGAACGTCGTGACGACCATGCCGACGCCGAGGATGCAGCTCCACCATGGCGCAGTGACCGACCGCTTGAGCTCCGGGCGCTTGAACTTGAGCAGCATGCAGCCCGAGCCAAAGAGCGTCATGAGTCCGAGGAACGCGTACGTGTAGACGCCCGAGAGCGTCTCGGTGTCGCCGTGCAAGATGAGCACGAGGCTCGACGACACGACGAAGTAGCCGATGATGATGAAGTGGTTCGTGCCGCGCAGCGCGTTCGTCTCGAGCAAAAAGCCCGGGAGCACGCGGTCGCTCGAGAGGCGTCGGATGAGACCGATGAAGCCGACGTACGCAGTCAGCACCGCGCCCGAGAGCACGATGAACGCGTCGAGCGCCACGAGCGTCTGCATGTGCTCGCCCGCGACCGCAAGGCCCATCTGCGCGAGCACGGTGTCTTTGTTTGCAACGATGCTGTCGGGGCCAGCAAAGAGCGGCAGCACGCCGAGCGACAGCAGCGAAATGAGCGGATTGAAGATCGCAACGCTCCACCACATGTTCTGTGTTGATGTGCATGGAACGAGAGTGATGGTCGAGAGTGATGGTCAGTCAATCGAATGCGAGCCCCACATACAGCAACAATTGTAACTGTAACAACGACAGCAGAGTGACATACGCGCAACGTCTTAGGGAACACGCCGTCGGCCTGCTCTTCGACAAACTGCGACGACGACTCAAAGCCCGAGATCCCGAGCATCGCGGTCGACGTGCCAAAGAAGACGGCCGTGAAGAGGTTGCCCGCGACCGCGTCGCCCGCGAGGTTGATGTCGGGAAAGTCGGTCGCAAAGTTGGCGCGGAGGATCGCAAAGCCGTTGTCAAACACAAAGACCGCCGAGAACGCGCAAAGCACAAGGAGCGTGAGCGTGTGCGCGATGAAGATCGCGAGCGCAAGCAGCGCGCTCTCAGTAATGCCAATGAGACTCAGCACGGCAAAGAAGAAGAGCAGACCGATCGTCGCCGGTACGATCGGGAGGCTCGGGATCTGCGACGCGAGGTAGTTGCACGCCGACGTGCCCGACACGACACCGGTCGCAATGTACGACAGGATCGCGAGTGATGCGGCAACGGACGCGACGCGCTTCGTCGTCGTGTTAAGCAGCACATTGTACGAGCCACCGTTGAGTGGGATCGCGTTCACGACCTCGCCGTAGATGAAGCGGTAGAGGTACAGCACGCCGGCAACGATGCCGAGCGCGACAGGTGCGAGGAACCCGGCCTTGGACGCGACGATGCCCGAGACGTAGAGGCAGCTCGAGAGGATGTCGTTGCCGCAGATCGCCGTCGCGAGCCACTCGGAGAGCTTGGGGTGGTCCATCGACAGGTGCGCCTGGATGTCGGCGAGCTCGTGCGGGTCCGGTGCGGTCTTGGCGTTGTTGCCCCAGCCTGGGAACTCCCATGGCTTGAGCGTGTTGGTCGTCTTGTTCACGCGCAGCATGAGCGGCGAGATCTGACCGTCGTCTGGCATTGCGATGCTAGCGCTGCCGCTCTCGTCGCTCGGGATCGCACCGTACTTGGCACGCCGCTCCGCCATCGTGCTGTTCGTAGCTGCTGCTGCTCGACGATCTTTTTCGCGAATGGCAGGAGGCGGCGGCGTTCAGATTGGAGCGCTAATCGAATCGTGTGGTGTGCGAGACCAGCCATTGTGCTTCTGATTTGGTAGTCCCTCTCGAGTCTGTTTACTTGCAGTATAAACTGCCACTGAAGCGTATCAGGAGATTCAAAACCCTTGCTAGCAAAGATCGCAGACATGCAGTTTGAAACCGACATCTCAGCATCAACTTGAGATTTGTCGCACGCTGTTGCGCAGCTGCGAGCTTTGCTTGGTCGTGTTGTGTGTGGAGCACAGCAACAACAGCAGCAACGCAATGGCGACAGCGAGCAGACTGCTGACGCTGCGCGAGCGCGCGCTCTACTTCATCACGCCGTCGGTGGGCCGTGCCGTGGCGCCGCATGACCTCCCGCAGCTCGTCGAGCGTGCGATCGAAGGCGGCGCTAGTCTCGTGCAGTGGCGGCAGAAGCCCTCGAGCGCCGACCTGCAAGCCGACGCGCAGCTCGCACGCGCATGGGCTGCGAGCACATCCACTGAACCGTTCCTGCTGTGCGAAGCCAAAGAGATCCGCGAGATCGCTGAGCGGCACGGCGTGCCGTTCATCGTGAACGATTCGATCTCGCTCGCGCTCGCGCTTGACGCCGATGGCGTGCACGTCGGACAGACCGACGCAACGCTCACGGAGCTCCAGCAGACGCTGCGCGCCAAGGGCAAGGACCTTATCATTGGCGTGACTGTGCGCGACGGCATCCAGGCGCGCGCAGCGTGCAAAGGCGGCGCGACGTACATCGGCGCTGGCCCTGTGTTCGTGTCGAGCTCCAAGCCGCATGCGAACGACGGCCACACGATCGGCATCGACGGTCTGCGCGACTGCACGCAGGTCGCAGCTCAGTTTGGCGTGCCGGTGTACGCGATCGGCGGGCTCTCGGTCCAGGACGGCAGCATCCGGCGCTGCGTCACACAAGGAGGCGCAACGGGCGTCTCTGTGATCGCAGCGATCGGCAGTGCAGCCGACCCACGCGCGGCTGCTGCTGCGATCCAGGCCGAAGTGACGCGCAGCAAGGAGCACGAGGCAGTGCCATGAAGCAAGCAATTGATCCATTGAAAGTGTTGTGCAGCGTAGCAAGAGCAAGACTGTAGGCGAGCCATCGGACTGCTCGATATGTGCGCTCACATGTCGTTGAGCTGCTTGATGTTGGTGCGCAGAAGCGCTTCGTCGGCGCCAGAGAACTGCCGGGACGCAGGTGCAATAGAAAGCGAGATGAGATGAGGAGCTACAAGCGTTGTGGCGAGAGACCTCACTTGATGATTAGTGGGTCGTACCGAGAGCTCGCGCTTGAGCTGGCCGTCTTCGAACGCAAAGAACGTCGGCATCGACTAGTGAGAGCGCATACATACACATACACATGAGCAATCGTCAGTAAGCGAGGCTGTCCCTTGTGCCTGTATGCACGTCTGTCTACGGACAACGCTTGCGCGGCACGTACGCGCACGCCCGCCTTTGCCGCCGTGTCGTTGAGCTGGTCGACGTCCACCTTGGCGAACTCAATGTCCGGGTAAGCGGCACTATAGAGCAGATGCCAACCACCACGCACACAAAGCGAACAGTGTCAGTCTGTCCTGTCGTGCGTGGCGTTCAACTGCTGATTGAGCGCAAACGCGCACCTGAGCTCGTCGTAGATTGGCGAGATCATCTTGCACGGAGGGCACCACGTGGCCGTGAAGTACACGATCGCTTTGCGACCAGTGCCTTGCTGCAATACACACAGACACGGAATACACATCAACGTTACATCGGACGTCAGCGAGCTGTGTGGTCATGGGATTACTGACTGTCACGCTTGCGCCATCCAAACGGGACGACATCGACGTCGCACTGCACGTACCGCTGTGATCTGCGTGTACGCGTCGTCCGAGCCGAGAATCTTCACGCGGCTACTAGCCGACGTCGCGAGCGCACGGCGCGAGAGCGCGCACGTGGCCGACGAGGCGCGGGCAGCCACAGCCGAGCGAGCGAGGACCAAGCGCAGCATTTCAATAAAGACTTTTGTATCGATCTGCGACCACGAAGTTTACAATTGCGCTTGGCACACAGTTTTGTGTATTGATATAATAACTCAAAATATATTATTAGACAACATGTATTGTAATCGGACTTTTTTATCGTTTACGCATACACAGCGTCAGTTGATATAATAACTCAAATTGTCTTTATTAGACATTTTTGTGGCTTCTGCACAAAATACAATCAGCAAGAGAAAATCAAAATTATACAACTCTCACTTTCTAATCGTATTTTTCTTGTAAAAAGATAATGGTTGGTTTCGATTTTCATTGCAATTTTCCCATATTGGATTGGCGTATTGGTTGTTCAAAGAAGACTCGGGCACTTGTGCTCCAAGTCTTCTGTCGCTCCTTGCGGAAGGTGCTCTGCACACTCTGCTTGTGCTGCGTTATCTGTTCGACGTGCTACTAAGTGGTCACGTTTCACGAATATCCACAGCGTGCGTACTTAATATGTACGCTTCTCCGGTTTAATTTAAAATCACCCTATGCTCGGCGGGTCAACACAAGAAAAAAGATTATATATCGCTTACGCAAATAAATAGCGTCAGCAAGAGTAAATCCGAAATACATCCAGTTCTCACTTTCTGATCGTATTTTTATTGTACAATGTCAAGTTTGGTTTCGATCGTATTTTTCTTGCAATTTTCCCATATAGGATTGGTGTCAAAGTTTAAAAGAAATTGGTGGTTGGTGGACCGACAAAACATTTTTATTGACTGTGTCTTTGATGTTGTCTTTACAATTGATAGTTCATACTGCGTGGTGTTGCGGAAAATAGTACGCACTGTCTAATTGCTTCACTTTGAACCACCATGGTAATATTCAACATCTACTGTAGATGGAAATCAGTATGCCCAAGCAAACAAGCAGCAATTATCATCGCAATATAAGTACATTTAACATCAGCTGCAGTTTGAAATGAAAGACTACGATACATATTGCTGCACAGCTATCTTGAGCGATAGAGTACGGATAGTATCGCCTTTGTACTTACTGAGATGTTGAGGCAATTACACTACGCATGCTAATTACGTTTCTGTCTTGCTACAAAACGTCACAATAGAGAGTAGCACAACGAGTACAAGTGTATGGTCATTGTATGATGGTATTTGCAATGAGATCATAGTTAGGCTGTACACAGATGCGTGCATTGCAATTCAGAAAAAAGTACAGACGGTCCGTGTACTCGCTGGTACTTGTTTAGCATGAATATTTAGTAAGCAAGATATGGTCAGCCTGCAGATTATGATGATCGCTGTGGTGGACGGTATTTAATATAGTGACGGTATTTAATATAATGATTTGCTGTGGCTCTTATGTGAAGTGCTTGATATCAACCAGTTGAATCCAACAGTTTGTTCATGTGACAATAGTATTTTCAAACCCAGGCAACTGCCTAGACATTCAGCATTGCAACAGCTAAGGTGACGCACTGTTATAGAAACTACCCAAAGTCCAGTTAGAATGTCATAAACGAAAATATTTATCACTTGATAAACGAGTGTTTAAATAAACAAACGAAGTACACATTGGTGGAAGTTTTTTATTTGCAATCATCCTTAGAGCAAACAGTTGTGGGTAAAACAAATACTGTAATGGCCCTGCTAATCCCATTACATGCGAGTGGTTGTGTGGGACACACCACACCTCTGCGCATTGCGGTTGGCCGGCGACAAAGGAGCCACGGCGACGAGGTCCCGCATGCACAAGTCGCTCCATCACTGGATGATGTCACGGACATTCACATCGACAGTGGAGATTCGGAGTAATCGCCACTGGGCGCGATCATGTGCGGAATGATGATTCCTGAATCTTGGGGAATCTTGAGGGGACATGACGAGTGACGCATTGAGCGTCATCGTCTGGGTTCAAGTGAGGGACTCTGGCCAATCACGGAGCAGGGAACTTTCCACCAGACTTCAAGTTCAAGGTCAGTGGGTTGAACCTCGAGAGATCCCAAGGCTATATATATCAGGTAGTGGTTACAATTTGTAGGAGCGAGGTTTTGCGCATAAAACCTCTAGGCGACCTTGGGGTGCAGTAGGAAGCAGAGCAGGAACCACCCGAGATTTTGAATTCAGTTGCAAATTTGCCTTCGAGCACTCCAGTATCCTTGCTCTTCCTCCCTCCCAGTCTGGACGCTTCGTCAATCCGCACAAGCGTGCAAGCCGTGTTTAAGGGGCTGTCAGGGAACAGCGCCCTCTTACAAATACCTATTAACTATTTGATGAAATGGCAAGTCACTTTAAATGGCACTGAAGGGAACAGGGAATAAGAAACCAATCGTTTAGTACCGTCATCACAATTGCCTTTGCTCTCTCATCCGCAATGTCGGCTTGGGTGCTCTTCATTTGTGTATCTGTGTGCATAATTGTGCCTGAAAGTCTGCCTGCCGTGGGGATCAACATCTACCAGCATGCGTGGCTTTTTTGAGTTCATGAATCAGCGTAAATTCCATCGACAAGCAAGATCGGCTTCCTTGTCTTCCTGTTCCTTCGCTTTAGGCGTCTGTACCTCATCCTGATCCTAAACCCTATCGACTTCGTTTTGTTTGTCCAATGTGCTACCTACCAACACTAAGTTGTTAACTGCAGTTTTCCTTACTTACAACAAGATGTATGGCTTCTCCAACTCAATGTAATGTAAATCCAAATCAATGTAAACTATGTTAGGTGGCTCGTGACTAAGAATACGGTATTTGTATCCACCCCTATCGACATCGACTAGTTCTGTCGAATATACGCTTTTAGACGAGACACGTCGAAAGACAGCAGTATGAGACCATCTCAACGACCCACCTTTCACTTCGAGAGTCGAGGTAGTATATCGAGCTGATCAAATACAGAGTAAGTAGTAAGTATTCGATTTTTCTGACTATTTCAGATGATATAGAGATCAATGTTTGCATGTCAGTTTCCGACAGACGTGCATCTGTCTGCTTAGGATGCGCAGCTAGAGGTTCACAATTTGACTCCCGTGGCTCAATGTGTTTAATCTCTCCTTCGCAACGCGGCCACCGATTACAATCCATTTGGTCCTGTGACAAGTGTGAGCGACCCTAATGGCAAACTGTTCCTGTGTGCACATCAGCTTGACCTACTTGCGAAAGAGAAAGCGACGATAGTGCCAGTAAACAAGCAATGCCCCCGTAGAAGCAGTAATCTGGTTTGCGCGTGCGAATGCATAATATGCGACAACATGACATCGAGACGTAAGAGCGTGGCTCGCATCATCTATTATCTTCTGAAGTTGTCAAATCACGAAGCCAGATACGAGTTCTCATCCGTATTGTGCATAATCGCCATATCAGTGTCAACATCTATTTTACGTGAGGCGGCGACTTGACATTAGTAACTTAAACGACAAAGTAAATGGAAACATGTTTGAGGGAACGAGTTCGGCATGCCAACATTATTGTGTCAGAGAAATCAGATCAGATCACACAAATTTAAACAAGTATGTAATCTAGGGATCCATGTTTTCAGTGTAGGTGTACACTGTTGTAGGTTATGTGTGTAAAGTGTACGTTAGTGCTATATCGTCATGTTTTGATTAATGATATAATTCTATGATTACTATATTGTATCGATTTTTACTTATGGTAATTACTACAATAACGGTATGCTACCCTCTAATGATTTTTTTGTGTTATGCATTTTATGTATCCAATAATAGAAAATGCATTTTTGCTTTTTGGAGTACGATAATAACAGTTGCGGACTAATTTTACATCTGTATGCAAAACTCTATTTCAATATGTCACGCGATTCACTGAATTGACTCAAAAACGATTGAACATGCTGAGTCATTTCAGTTTTTTGTTAGTGGAGTCTCAATAACGATTGAACATGCTGAGACTCCTCTAAATCATTGTGCTTTGTTTTAGTGAAATTTATTATTTGAATTTTTGCTGTATGGTGTTTGGTATTCGAAAATGAGCAAAATGAAAAGAAAATGGAAATGTTGTTTTGTCTATGAGCGTAATCACTGCAATGTGGGATAATCATACTGATGCTGTCTAATGATAATGCTGCGATAAAATGACAATGATGCGATGATCACGAATAGCGGGATATATGTCGGTTTTGGCAACTCCATTGTGTTCTGTTCAACATTGAATGAATGGTTGGTGAGAGAAGAAAACAATTAAAGTACAAATGTGGATGCGAAATGTGGTCTCCGCGTCCAAGTGAATAAAAGTCAGGATTGTGATGGTTATTTTCTGGTGCCTGTGTTGATCTTTTCCCTCTTCGTCAAGCTTTGTGTTTCGCACGACTGATGCGAATTTTCGAATCAGAGATGGATACATGCAAAATTGACAAATCAGGCAAGCAAATATCAAGAATGTAAATGAACAACCTAAGCTGACTCATTTAACCTTTTAAGGTTTTAATCGCTGATATGTCAAAACCTTTAAAAAATATATGCTAAATATACTTCGACACTAAAACCCCATATACTCCCGAATTCTTGATATTTGCAAGGTTTTTCATTGATTTTTGTGATTTGCGGGTCTTGTGACGCAGCTGCGCTCGAAGCCACTTGACGAGTGACAAGCAAAACGCAGCGCTTCGCTGCCACTCGCCAAGTTGCCGCGCTCGCCGCACGCCGCACGCCGCACGCCGCACGCACGCGTTTCCGACTCGCGCGCGAACCAGGTGCTCGCACGCATCGACTCAGGCGCTACCTTCTACCAACCAGCCATCCAGTTCGTGAGCGACTCGACAAACACCGCACGTCGCCCATTGCTACGCACGTTTACGCCCGACGCACCCACACACGATGATGCCAACAACGACCGCGCGGTCGCCGACGAGCCGCATGGCCGCCGAGCCCACGGACCTGCTCCTGGCAATTCACAACCAGAGCACCGAGCGCGATGAAAAGATGTCGACGATCGTCGGGCGTCGCGCCGAGCTCCTAAAGCTCACCATAGTCGAAAGCAAGTGGGCATTCTACCGCACGACGTGCCAGTTCCGCCTCGGGTACTTCTCGTTCCTCGTGCTCATGGTCATCCTCATGTTCTCGTTCACGTTCCTCATGGAGATCTTCTTTGCGATCTTCCTCCCAAGTGCGCGCATGGACCCGCACTTTACGATCCGCGCGATCTTCCTCCTCGGCCTGCTCCCGTTTGCGCTCATCTTGCTCTCGTACCTCTTTGAGGAGTCGAGTCGCTTGTTCCTCGACGCAATCGACAAGAGCGAGGGCAGCTTGAGCAAGTTCCGCCTCTCGCTCTCGGTCGTGATCCACTATCTGCGCCATCGCGAAGAGATGCCAGATGACCGACTCCACCAGGAGTACTCGACGCAGTACCGCACAAACAACGACGACGCCGACGAAGCCGCGTGGCGGCAGGTCGTGAACGGCCTCATGAGCATCCCGCAACGCGTTGCGCGGCTCTTCACGACGAGCCGCAGCGATCCGTTCGACGACCAGGGCAAAGAGGCCGAGGACCGCAAGCGCGCCGAGCTCGAGCTCGCGTTCGAGCAGCGCCAGGTCGAAGCGCTTGCTGACACCGCAGTGTCGCCATCCGTCGACATTGACGCGCACAGCTCAGCGTCGCACCGGTGGAAGAAGGCGATGACGGCCGCGAACACGACCGTGATCTTCAACAAGACGCGCTTCGACGGGCCGCCGCTCGACTTTTCGACGCTCGTGCTCGTCGACGTCATCTGTCCGCTGCTGTTTGAGGTTGCGACGCTCTGGAGCTTTGTGCACACACTGCTCGAGTCGTTGTCACCGGTCGACGCGTTCCTCGACTACATCCAAACAGGCTTCTACGCCCTCGCGTGCTACCTCGCACTCTGGATGGTCTGCCACTTCTGGAGCGCGCGGAACCAAAAGATGCGCGAGTTCGTGAGCAACTACCGGCGCCAGCACCGGCAGATGAAGCGCGCGCTTGCTGCGATGGAGAGCGAGAAGCGCGCCGAGCAGCTCTGGCTCGTCGACATTGGCTACCGCGGGTACGAGTACTTTTGCTCGCTCTTCTTCACGGTCTTTCGCTGCTTCTACGCGTGCTTTGTCAAGGCGCCACCGCGGCAGCAGCAGCACACGGCGACCGAGACGCAGCACTTGCTTGTGTCGTCAGCACTGTCACCAGTAGCGTCGCCTGCAGCAGCCGCAGCAGCGGCTGCATTGACGCCAGCAGCGCGCGTGGACGCCGACGAGACGCCGGAAGCGCTCGAGGGCAAGCGCCGGATGCAGGACCTCGTCGAAGACGTGCGCGAGTGGAACCCGTGGAGCCGCTTCTCGTACAACCGGCGTCTTGCAATCCTCTGTCCCGTGGTATTCTTCAGCGCGATCCTGTCGTTCTCGGCGTTCTACCTCGGCTGGACGATCATGGGCTCGGCGCTCATTCTGCTCGGGTACACGATCCAAGGCCGCTTCCCGCAGGTCTTTGGCGTCGCGTTCCGGTCGTTCATCACGAGCTTTGTCGTCCTTGCGTTCGTGTTCTTCTCGTCGACGTGGGCCGTCGGGACGTTCGTGTACGGCGGCGACTTCAAAGTGTACCCGCCAACGGCCAACTCGACATCGCTCGACCTGTCGGTACTCGGCGACGTGCCGAGCGTCTGGGGCAAAGTCGCGCAGTACCCTGTGTGTGCGCTCGACATTCACGGCCTCGACATTGTCGACTTTGCGCTCATTGCCGACAGTGTCTACGGCTACAACACGAGCGTGCAGGTCCAGTCGTTCACCGAGCGCTTCAATGGCACGGCCCTGAGTGACTGGACGTACGTCGCGCGCAACAACGAGAGCGCGGCGCACCAGGTCTGGGTCGAGCTCTTCTTCCCAAGCATCAACATGACGGTCGTCGCTGTACGCGGCACGGCGACTGCGACCGACGCGCTCGAGGACCTGCACTTTTGGTTTGGCGTGAGCATCATGCAGGCCGCGAACGTGTTCATTCCGTTCCTCAAGCAGCTCCCAACGACGTTCGTCGTCGAGATGCTGTCGCTCAACTTCTTTGCGTCCGTCATGCCGCCACCGGTGTACACGGAGCTGCTCGAGCACGTCGTGGCGCTCAAGCAGCGCGTTGGCGACAACCTCGTGCTCACGGGCCACAGTCTCGGCGGCGCGATGGCCGGCATGATCGGCGCGGTCACGAAGACGCCGGCCGTGTCGTTCTCGGGTCCCGGGCTGCTCTACACGCGCGGCCGCTTTGCGATCGCAGACGAGGACATCCGCGACTACGTACTCACGATCAAGCCGCGCGGCGACGTCGTGCCGCAGATCGACGAGCTCGCTGGTATGGTCCAGGAGATCGAGTGCCGCCGCACAAACCCGCTCGCGTGCCACAGCACGTCGACGCACCTCTGTGAGCTGTACGTGTCGTGTGGCGACCGGCGTCACCGCGACTGGTCTGCGGCCGAGCAGTGCACGACGTACATGGAGAAGCCAGCAGCCAAGCCATGAGGATTGGGTGATTGGGTGATTGGGTGGTGGTTAAACAACGTCGATTCACAGGCGACGCTTGACTTGGATCGAATGGATATCTCGTTAGTGTTGACACTCGCAGCACCCGCAACAATGGCGCTGCTGTCGGAAGCCCATGCGCTCGCGCTCTTGGTAGGCGGCGTGCACGACGAATACACTGCACTTGCTTGTGATGGTTGTTGCATGTTGCGTGGTGGCTGTGTGCGTCCGATGCGTCGCTGCTCACACTTGCAGCTGTCGGTCCGTCTTGATGCCGCCAGGCGCTCTCAGCAGCGCTCGCACACGCAGCAAATAGACACAGTGATACTGCGAAGCGCCTCAGTGGACGCCGCGCAGTGCTCGACGTCGTCACGGTGCTATGCGACTTTGTTGCGCTCAGGTTCGGTCGCGCCACTTGCGCCGGATGTCGTGTATCCTCGTTGTCATTCAGTACGAATTGTCAGACTGACGGTGCAGTGTGCGACCGTGCGCGTTGCGATGCGCTCAGCTCGGCACCGCTGTCACTCGCTGCAGTCGTGCGCGGCGGCACAAAAGCAGTACTGCGCACGCTCGACTCGCGCTCGCAGGTGCGTGACGTTGAGCTTGAGTGTGCCGTCCATTCAACACAGGTGTCTGACGCTCATGCAATCAGCAGGACTGTAGCTCCAAGCCGTATGCGGTCAGCGCACTCGCGACCGTAGGTGTTCTCCTCGGCTTCTCGCTGCTCGCAGCTGCAGTCGCGCACGACGTGACTGCGACCGAGCGCATCTACGCTGCCGATGCCCTGCGCAAGCGCTTTGGCAGCGCGGCGGTGCAGAGTCACTTGGTGCTCCTGCTGCTCACGATGCTCGGCGCACTCGCATGGGTCGCCGACACGCTGCGCGAACGCCTACCACATACCGATCGCCCAGGTAGCCGTGCGCACGAGTCGACTCGCCACACGTTCGCAGTGCTCGCAGCGACCGCTGGGTCCTGCGCGCTCGTCTTTGAAAAGGTACCGACTGCCTCTGTGCTCGAGACGCCACCTGTGCTTGCCGTCTTAGTGCTCATACCTCCATGTTGGGTGGGTTCGTACTCGGATCGCAGAGCGTCGCCGAGTTCCTACTCGCTCGCGACGACACGAATGCGCAGCAGCGCGCGCTGCCGTTCGTTGCGCTTCTGCTGCTCGCGTGGGCTGTGATGGCGCTGTTTGCAGCGTGGTGGCGGCAGTGCGCGCTCCAGCGCGACCGCCAGTCTTCATCATTGGAGCTGATATCGCTGCACGGTGTATACCGAACGTATGCCGTCTCGGGGGTCCTGGTGCGTTTGTGCGTCCACTTGATCTGCTCGAATGCTCGAGTCGAGATCACAACCACGTGACTGTTTACCTGTGTGTTCTCGTCCGCTCTCGACTGCTGGGTCTCCACACAGCTCGGCGTGCTGCAGGGAGTGATCGTCTTTCGCGAGCTGCGTTTCACGTCGTTCATACAGGCACCACTGCTGTGTGTCAGTCTTGCTGGTGCGTTCGCATTGCTTCCAAGAGCATGGATCGGACTGTCGAGTCTGTTGGATGCTGACACGGTATGTGGCTACAGCGATCACGGCAGGACTGCTGGCGCTCGAGATGCCATGCAATCGTGACGACAGCAGTGCTCAAGTCGAGTGGTCCTCGCTCGTTGCAGCGACCGAGCATCTACTGCCGCTGGATGACAGTAACACTCCAGATGCTCCACAGCAGCTCAAGAGTCCGCGAGCTTCGCACGCAGAGTACCGCCCTCCCGTGCTCTACACGGTTCTGTGACCTGTGTCATAGCAGTAAACTGGCGTACGTCGCGGACTATTGATGCTTGTGAGATGCGTGAGGTGGCTTGTCGCTAGTGCCATCGAGTGCATGTGCCTTTCGGAATGATGGTCCTTCAACCTGCCAGTTTAGCTACGCACACACACTCCTATCTATGGCTTCACTCAACTCGCTCTGGATGTCCTCTACGTTATACACGCGCGGACGTTCGCGCTAGGACGAGCAGACACAGCAGCAGCTTGGTGGCATGCGAATGCCACATGAAGCATCGTGTCAGCATACTGCTACCCTCATTAGCCTTTTGCTAGTGTACTGCAGTTAGACTCGTCACAACACTACGATAAATGTTGGAAAGTACCTAAGCTACAGACCGTGGAGGACGGTGGATGCACAACAGAGAGTTGATTCAGTCCAAGCTACTGTGCCATCGTTCCGAGTGCGTTAAATGCAGCGAGTGCCAGTTGGAGCACTCGTGAGCGACATACTCCAGATGCCAAGCGCTTGCACAATTTGTCGACATAGAATATGAACAATATACGTAAATACGTAAACGTAAATGAATACGTTTATACTATATATGAATACATATATTAATAATATTTGTGTCGATGAAACAAATAGCCTCTTATTCCTAACATTATTTATTTTTTACCCTCGAGTATATAACGGCTCAGTATTTATTACAAACATGTAATGGTGCCGTCGTCGGCTGCAATACAATATAATGACAATAATATAAAATATCACATTGATAAGGTGTGTAAATATGCTGGTGGGGTCGCTGCTGCTGGTGTAGCTATCTTCCTTTAGTGGGGGTAGAGACAATTGGACCTAGAATGCCAACCAGTGAGATATAATCATTGTTACGGTGTACGAGTATACAACAGTGATGCCTCAACGGGATCGAGTTGCTGAGCTCCGCCGATTGTCACTGCAGCAACACGAGAAATCTGAATATCATAGCGGTCAGGGTAGACGATGGGACCAAAACGCTAACAAAACACTCAAGAATATAATGTATCGAAATACAGCATAATAATTGTTGAAGTGTACAATATCATTTGATATGCACCTCAAAGCAGTCCAATCACATCGCATATCCGAATAATCATATCCGAATATTAAACCAGTGCCTGTTTGTTGGTACCTCTCGTACACGACAAAGATCATCTTACTTATAATAGAGTTACATGAAATCAGTTACTTTCCAGCCATGCGCTAAAATCTAAATATGAGCTCATGACTGTTCATAAATATGCTATATATTAATAATATCTTTGTAGGATAAGACGTAATCAGTCATTTAGAGTATTATACTACTTATCGACTGAACATCACAATCATATTCAGTTAGAGTAATATACAACCTATCAAACTGAACACTATATTTAAATTACGTACTGTCGTGTTTGATTCACCGTTATATTATATTTTCATTCACAGCAAACAGCATGAGCGACCACGCACAGCAGCAGCATGCGAGCGCTGGGTCCGCGACGATCGTACAGGCGCCTCCACCACCAGCGGCAACACAGACAAGTGATGCTCCAGTGTACCACTTGCAGCTGCAACCGCGCGCACGTGTGACGTTTGACGACAGCGTCGTGGACAACGAGCACCTCGGCCGCAAGAAGTCCAACAGTACGGGCTGATGCTGTATGCTATGTGTGTTGTGAGTGCATTTGTATATCTTGTGAAGTACCGATCGTTAACTGCCGCGCCCGCAACTGACTGCACATGGCTGTTGCAGAGTGCTGCATCTTTCACAAGAAGCGCGAGTTTGGCGAGAGCTCGAGCGAGAGCGGCGAAGACTCGTCCGACGACGACAGCGACAGCGACAACAGCCGCAGCCGGCGAACGCAGCAACGCAAGCACAAGCACAGCCGCAAGTGCGAGCACAACCACCACAAGGATGGACACGCGCACAATCACAGTGACGATGTGAAGGACGACAACCGTGATGCCAAGCAAACGAGCAGCTGAACAAAACGATAGAGCATGCAGTCGTTCGTAGTTTGGGGGCGACAGCGACTGCAAGCGGTCGGCTGTGCGTGTGTGCTGATTACATAAAGAGCTCGGTCCATTCGCGCTACAGACGGCACGCTCGACGCTAATGCGTGTGTGCATGTGCAAGCAAGCGTGCGGGTGTACACGCATGGGTGGAGCGTGGGAACGTGTGTGTGTGTGTGTGGCTGTCTGCGTATATGCAAAACACAAGCTCACTGCGCAGCGACTGCAGCCTGTGGCGGCGCGTCGCTGTTCGCCGTCGGTTTGGTCTCCTCGAGCACCTGCGCACGTTGGCATTCGACACGCATGTCAATCAGTGAGTCCACTAAACGAGTCATTCGTATCTGCCACACTACACGCACCGCGATGTGGTCGACAATGAGCATGCAGTCGATGATCGCGCGCGAGTTGAGCAGCGAGTTGTCCCACAAGTTGAACAGGTGCAGCAAAAAGTTGTAGCGCAAGCCGTGGTCCAATAGCCTAGGTACGGAAACAAATACACGTAAATAGAGAGTAATGACGCCAACGATCCGTAAACGAGCAGATGCGCATCCGACTAGAAACCAAACACGTATGAACGCTGGACGCACCACTTGCCATGGCGCTTCGCAAACATGCGGCACGACGACGCGACCATAAAGTCCGCGAGGATCCTGTTGCGACAATGACAAGCAACAGCACAATACGTGACATCCCGTAAGTAGGTGGACTACAAACGAATCGATCCAGCCACTGCGATGTACCACCATCGTACGCACTTGTGCTCCTTCACGTGGCGGTTCCACTTCTTCATAAACTCCTTCTCTTCGAGCGCAACGTCTTCAAACTCGTCGAGCAGCTTCTCGCTCTGCTTGATGATCCACTCTTCGTCGACGTCGTCGTCGCTGTCGTAGCCGGCTTCGTGGTCGAGCACGACCGCTCCGGTGCGCGAGTGAAAGTACTGGCGCTGCAGCAGCGGCGCGTAGAACGCCGTTGGCTGCGCTTTCGCAAGCTCCTCGAGCTCGTCAAACTCGTGCATGCGCTCCTCGATCTTGCGCTCCTCAGCTGTCTTGCCGCTCGTCGCACGCTTGCTCGGCGAGAAGTAGCAGTAGTGCAGTGCAATGCCGTCGATCGCGTCGCTGTCGAGATCGAGCTCGCACGGTGATGGCGATGCGGATGGAGCGCTGCTGGTACTGTCGAGTGACGGCGTTGGCTGTGCGGTTGTCACGTAAATGTGCGCCATGTTGTCATGGCCGACCTGTGTGAACCCGTATGCATACACAGAGTAGCAGTCGCAGTAGCAGTAGCAGTAGCAAGAGACGTATACACACATACGGTGGTCAGACTGCTGTGGACACGCGACACTGGACGCATCGAGCCAGCTCATGCCATCGACACCTCAATACAAGGACGCACCGCGACTTGGAAGCGCAAGCGGCTGTGCGAGCACACGAGGTGCGCAACGAGGCCGCGGAGCGACCCGGCGTACATGTCGCACCACGAGCACGAGTAGTCCGAGCGCTTCTCACTCATGCGCCGCAGCATCGAGTGGTAGAGAAAGTGAAAGTAGACCTGCGCAGTAGCACAAGCCGTCAGTCATCAGTCATTACAGTACAGTCCATACAGTCCATACACAGACACGCAGCGCACCCCTGCGTTCTCGCTTGGTAGCGCGGCCTTTGCGAGGTGCATGCGGTTGGGCGACTCGACGTGGTACGACTCGTCGGTCGTCGGCTGCGTCTTCTTCTTCGCAGTTGCTGATGCGTCCGAGCCCTCAGTTGGCTTGACGCCGAGCTTGGCGATCGCAATGTCGTGGAGCCCTTTTATGCGCTTTGCTGTCACGGACGGCGCCCACGTGACGCGGAACTGCAGCTGCACAGCTGTAGCGAGCGATACAGGACACATACAGACGTAAGCGATTGGCTCTAGAGGTGCCCATAGCGCTTGCTTGCTAGCTACAAACGTACCGCCTCGCACTGCCGGTGCGACTGCTGGCAGGTCGATGCTGTTCGTGCCGTTGCGCCAGCGCGTGACGTCGACGCGCAGGACGTTTGCAAACAGCGGCGGGCGGCCGCCGATCGCAGTCGTGAGCAGGTCGGTGCCAGCGATCGTCATGCGCGTTGCAGGTGCAGTGAACGCAAACGCCGTGCACTTTGCGAGCTCTGCACCCGCGTCTTCCATGTCGACGACCTGGAACAGCAGCATGTACACGCCGACGTTCGAGCGAATGAACGGCCGGCCGAGCGTCACTTCCTTGGCGCGGAACACTGATAAAGCAACAGACAAGCGCGTCAGCTTAGAGCCACCAGTAGACACAGGCAGCCACACACACATATATATATACAGAGCTGTAGCGAAGCACTAGGACGGACCTGAGATCAAGCTCGTTGCGACGAGCTCGAACGAGTTGTCGGCAAACTTGCCGCCGGTCTTTGCTGTCAGCACCGACACGAGCAGTCCAATGCGCTGGTTCGCACACGCAAACACGTCGAGGTTCTCAGACGTGATGCCAAACTTGAACTCGCGCAGCACCGCGGCCGTTGGCGCAATGTCGTCCTTTGCGGTCTGTTTGCGTGCGAGCGACACCTTTGGCTTGCTACTGAGCAAAGCAGCTGACCGGCGCTTTGCATCGATGCGGTACTTGAGCGTACGCGGCAGCAGCAGCGGGCTCTTGAGATGCACGACCTCGAGATACTTGTAGAACGACGTGAGCGGCAAGTACGTCGCGCGGAACTCGTCCTCCATTTCCTCCTGACGCGCCTTGACCTTGCGGTCCTTGCCGTTTTTGCGGTCATCACGGTCGTCGCGCTTGCGCTTGCCGTTTGCGCCAGCGTCGTCCATGACTGCTGTCGTCGGCGTCGTTACGCTACAGTCGCACGCACGCACGAACGCGCACGTCGAGATGCTCGAAGTGATTGTTTTTTCGGCTTGCGCGCAAGCCAAGTTGTGGCGTTTGTGCGTTTGGTGGAGCAGCATTAGTTTACTGGTGTGGCAGTCGTGTGGCAGAATATATAGCTGGCATAGCCTCTATGATGTGTTAAATTGCGAATATACACGAAGAGATCTTCAACCAGACGCAGAACAGCACAGACACCAGTATCACACACCAGAGCAGTCGCCACGCAGGAAGCGTCGCAAGAGCAGACGCGTGTGTTCGACAGACGGACGAGCTGCGTGCACACAGACGGAAGTGTGCAACGCACGAGCAACAGTGAGCTCGGCATTGGGCCGATCACGAGAGAACTTGCGCGCCACCAGACGTGCATAATGACGGTCTCGAGCAGCTCTGCAGCCGCTGCGACGGCACATCCATCAAGCGCAACGACACACAGCACGACTGCATCGACTGTGCGCACAGCAGCTGCGAACACGCTCATTGGCACGCAACCGACGCTGCCGAATGTATGCGCGAATGACAGCAGCAGCAGTGCGCAGGAGTCCTCAACGCTTCAGATGCGCACGTTTGCAGTCATTGTATGCAACGACTGCCTGTACCTCGAGTTCCCAGGCTGCGACGTCCACGGCGTGCTGTACACGGACCGCGTCGCAGCGAGCGAGAGCAAAGACAAAGACAAGGACAGCGCGAACCGCTTGCAGCTGCACGCCAAGTGTCCCGAGTGCACGGCCGCAACGAACAACGTGCGGCCGTTCCGCGACGGCTGTCGGCGCTGCAAGGGCGCGACGACGGTCTCGATGTGGGCGTCGACGCTCGACGAGATCGCACACGCGCACGACGCGTTTCCGATGCACACCGAGGAGGTCGAGCACA
Organism: Globisporangium echinulatum; assembly: GCA_023336405.1. Taxonomy (NCBI): domain Eukaryota; phylum Oomycota; class Peronosporomycetes; order Pythiales; family Pythiaceae; genus Globisporangium; species Globisporangium echinulatum. The sequence continues at coordinate 18,167 of JAADWX010000045.1, read as the reverse complement.
CGGCGCTCGTGTGCGACGCGTGCCAGAGCGTCGTGTTCCCGCGCGCGCGCGAAGTGCTCACGCGCCGGTCGGCGACCGATCTACTACTAACACAGCACGGCAAACCGCTGCAGGTCGCCAACTTCCAGCTGAGCATGCCACACGTCGACGGCTGCGTGCGCCGCGGCATGCCGATCACAGCCGTGCCGATCCAGCTGCCAAAGAGCGAGCTCAAGTTTGTACTCGACCGCATCGCCAAGTGTCCGCTCGCCCGGCGCATCGAGAGCGGCGCGCAGTACCGCAAGCGCCACGTCGAGACGCTCACGCAGCAGAACCACCTGCACCAGGTCCGTTGGTGTCGTTAGCTGTAGCTGTGCGGGGGCACACGCTAACATTGTTGTATGACACTGCGCATGACTATCTGACTGTCTGACTGTCACTGTGTGTGTCCACCAGATCTACTTGCGTCTGCTCACGTCGGTCGTCAAGGCATTCGACTCGCAATCGCCAGCAGCAGTCGCGCCGCTCGAGAAGGCATGCGCGTGCTGAACGTCGTCATAGCAGATGTACTGTGTCGCTCACGTTGTTATCTTATGCGTGTTGCTCTGTCAGGTGCTCGCGCTGTTTGCGACGATGGAGCCGCTCACGCTGTTTGCCGACTGGTCGCCGCCGCGTCAGCTGTCACGCGTCGTCGTCGCACCGACGCGCGTGCTCTCGAGCTCGGACTATGACGCCGACCACAGCGCTCACCGGTGTGTATGTGTATGTATGAGTCTGTCTGTATGTCTGTATGAGTCTGTATGGGCTGACTGCTTCTTGCTGGTTGCCGCACGCGTGTCATCAGGATCCTTGAGACTGGAACGTCGTCGTTCTGGCGGTCGGCGCCACCGACGCCGCAGCAGCCGCGCGACGAGTGGCTCAACATCCAATTCAGCACCAGCGTCGCGCTCTCAGCGATCACGCTGCGCTGGCATCTCGACTTTGTACCAGCGCGGTTCGCGATCAGCCTCTCGGCCGACGGCACGACGTTCGAGACCGTCGCGATCGTCGTCGACAGCGCTGTCGAGTGTCGCGTCGCCCTTGCCAAGGTGCGTCTGTGTGTGGGTTGTATGAGGTTGTCGATCACAGGGCAACAGCTCACGCGATCACTCGACTTTCTTTGCTGCCTGTAGCACCACGGACGCACCGTGTCGGCGATCAAGATCGCGCTGCTGACGACATCGTCGAGCAGTACGTCGTCAACAATGCGCTTGAGTCGTTGCGTCCTCTGTGTCGATGAAGACCTCATCGACTGACTGCCTGAATGTTGACTCTGTCGTGTCTGGTATTACAGGCCAGACGTTTGGACTCCGAGCCATTGCGTGCCACGAAGCGATGTACGATGACCTGTACACGCCAACGGACGTTCTGCTGCGGGCGCTGCAGCACTGGCTGCTCGAGGCCGCCGTGTCGCCAAGCCGCGACGTGCGCGAACTCGCGCTCCAGGCGCTGCAGCAGCTCGCGCTCGCGTCCGGGTCGCTCTGTGGGCTGCTGCAGCTCGCAACCGGACTGCTCGTGAACGATTCGCTGACATCGAGCGCAGCGCAGCACGGTCGCTTGGACGTGCGCGCATATAACGAAATGGACGCGCTCTCCGACACGGCGCAGCAGAGCGCGGGGCGATTCCTCTATCAGCTCACGCGCAGCATCGAGGGCTTCGTTGCTGACAAGGACAGCTCTGCAGTTGCGACAGCAGCAGCAGCGAGCGACACGCCGCTGTACGACGAGACAAACGCCACTGTCGACGCGACGCCGCACCCGAATGCAGTGCACCCGTTTGCAGGCGCTGCGACCGCTCAGACACCGTCGCTCGAGAGCGACGGTGTTTGTCCATTTGTGACGTTGTCGGTCGCGCAGCCAGCGTTTCTCCAGTGCATCAAGCGGCGATCGCAGGTGCGTCGCGTCGTCACTGCCGTCCCCATTACACATACTCACACGCATTCACGCACTGACGATACACCGTTGCTCCAGCTTGGGATGGTCTTGCTGTATATCGTCAGTGAGCTCTCAGCGTGGCAGATGAAGCGCATGCAGCGCGCCGAGGAGCTCGCGGGCAAGCGCGAGGCCGAGCTCTTGCAGCTCGAGGAGCCGTTCTCGATCGAGGTCGGTCCCGAGTTCTTTGACCTTGCGCACCGCGTCCTGAGCGTCGTGCTCGCGCCGTGGCTCTCGACGACAGGCAGCAGCAGCAACAGCAGCGACGCGCTTTCGTCAGCGCGCTTGACGACCGACGCGTTGGACGACGACGAAGTGAAGGCGAGCGCAGCTGATGGAGATGCTGTCGACCTGTACACGCTGCTGCAGCAGTCGTTCACTGCGATGCGCGCAGACGTCGCTAACGGAAGCAATGCGGTCCGTCAGATCCCATCGCACGACGTCGAGCAACTGTTCTCGCCCGACGGACTGTGCGTCGCGCTGCTGCAGGTGCGTCCACTCGGTCGCTTGCGGCCTGGAGCGACCTGTCGTGCGCTCGCAGCTTGTTGATTCGGACGCACGCACCATGTTTAAATGTATGTGTACGTATGACATAGACGATCACGTCCAACATCCGGCGCCTCGTGCTCTCGCGCGTCGACCCGAGTGACGTCGGCGTTGAGCCCGTGCGCGGCGACTTCCTCTCGGCGCCACCGGCGCTCGAGTCGATCGTGTCGGTGCTCGAGCAGCTCATTGCGCTCGGTGCGAAGCGCAGCGACCGGTTCTTTGCCGTCTCGCTCAAGGCCGCAGCGGCCGTCGAAGTCGGCATGGAGGCGTTCTACCCGTCGGCACAGCAGCGCACGAAGCTCTTGACAGCACGCATGGGAAATGGCGCGACGCTCGAAGTGCAGGTGCGCTGGCCCGTGCAGGAGCGCGACCAGGAGGACCCGCGCTACGAGCGCCTTGTGCTCATGCTCCAGCTCGAGTGCATCCGCCTCGGCCTCGCGCATGCGATCCGCGGGCGCTGGCACTTGTTCATGCACCTCGTGGTCCAAGTGCCAGCGACCGAGTCGACCGAGCGCGTCCTCACGCGCCACTTTGCCGGCTGCATCCAGCGCGCGGGCTTTGCGGCCTGGCAAGTCGTCGCGGGCGCGCAGGAGCTCGCGATCAACTTGCAGCGCCACTTGCACTGGAACCGCGTCGAGAAGATGTCGCACGACTCGGGCGCTGGCTGGATTCGCGTGTACCCGCGCGACGTCGCAGGCTACGACGACGTGCTCGCTGACGTCGAGCGCTTCTTGGCAGCGCACGACCAGCGCGACGCCGTCAAGCGCAGTGTGAGCAGCAGTGGCGCGCTTAGTACGAGCAGCTCGCCGTAGCTATTTATCACTTGGAGCCACGTATGTATAACAGGGATGTAGGACTGTAGGGCAGTAGGGCGATCGGACGGATCGGGTCTGTATGGCAGCACGATAAGCCACTCGCACACATGCGATCCACATGCACAACAACACGAGACGCTTTGAGCCTGAACAGCAGCGTCGCCTAGCAGTAGCACAACAACACGAGACTTTGCGAGTCTGCACATCCGCAACAGCAGCTAGTAGCAGCAGCAATACCCTTAACAACTTTTGCAGCCAACATATGTTTCGTCGCTACGTGCCGCGCGCGACGAGCGTCACGACGGCTTTGTCCGTGACCGAGTATGCAAAAAGCGACGTCGAGACCTTGCCCGCGACCTTGGGCGTGAACGTCACGGCCACTTCGATGAACTTGCGCGCCTCGATCGTCGTCGTCGCGTACGCGCACGAGAATGGCTCCATGAGGTCCTGAAGGAACACGGTCATGGGTGCGCTCGAGCCGTTGCAGATGTACACGGGCACTTGGTGCGACTCGCCGACGTTGCAGCTCCCGCACTCGACTGCGCGCGCGTGGAAGTAGAGCCCGCGGCGGTTCCGCTTCTTTGTGTAGTAGAACGCGTCGGTCTGCGACGAGAGCTGATGGCGCGATCGCGCAATCGCGTCAAACGGCGGCAGGCTCTGGAGCACCGCAGCGCTCAAAACAAAGCTGACTTCGCGCGACATGTGCGACCCGACCGACACGGTGAACGACCCAGTCCAACTCTCAGTGCTCGCTGCTGCTGCTGAGCTGTCGCGCCTAAACGACGCGACGCTGTCGTCGCTCCGGCGCTGCTCGACGGGTCGTGCGAGCGGCACGAGCGACACGGTCACGACAGACGCTGGCGCGATGCGGCCGCTCGACGGACTGATCTTCAGGTGCTCGTGCGCACACGTGATCGAAAACGGCTGCGGCGCGTCCGTGTTGTTTGCGATCGTCAGCGTCGCGGGTGCGACGGCCTTGACGCCGCTACGGCTCGTCGCGCGTTCAAACTTGACAAACATTGGACCGATCTCAATGTCGTTCATGTACCTGCTGCGCCGCAGCTCCTCGACTTCGATCTCGCGCGCCCGCACGCTATTGACGATGCGCGGCACGTGGCTCGGGACGTCAAACGCCTCGAGCGCACGCGGCGGCCGCACGCTGGCTTCCAGTAGCACTTCGTACGGCGCGAGCAGCGCGTCGAGTCCGACGCCTCGGAACTGGAAAATACCGGCTGCGACGCCTGCTGTGCGCGCTGTGAACGTCACGTGGAACGAACTCGAAGCACGCGGCTCGATCTCGAGCACTGCCGGCGAGACAGCAAACTGCTGGCAGCCCGTGCTGAGCGGCAGCAGCGAGACGCAGATGCGCCCGACTGCGTCGCTGCCGTTTGCAAACACGATGCGCTCGGTCATCGTCTCGCCGACTGCGCAGAGCAGTCGTCTGCATCGACGCGCCAGCTGGAGAGCAAAAGAATAGAAACGAGTACGAGTGAGCAATGCGCAGATAGTAGTCACAGCCTCGCACACGCAGACGTGAGTCGTACCTGAATCGGGTTGAACGCAATGTTGGTCGCTTCGCTATCGGTTGTCTGTATAACCAGCGCGACGACAGGACATCAGCACACGCACACACATACGTCCATTCGCACGCACACATGCACATACACAAGGAAGCACACGACGCACGGGCTTGCGTGGCAAAAGACGCTCGGACGCGCCATCGCTCTCGCGTCGGCGTGCAGCGTTCGCTCCATCAATGTCACGACCGCGAGAGTCTCGAATGGATCCTGTTGTTGCTGCTGCTGTTGACGCAGCTCTGCTGTGCATCGGCGTCCGAGCGTGTCGCTGTTGCGAAAGCTGCAAGTGCTGTGCATGGCCGTTGAAGTGTCGCTGCTGCTGTTGCTGCTGCGACTGCGGATGCTCACCATCACTGCGAGTCTTGACAGGTGACGGCAGCCCAGTCTGCGCTGACTGCTCGGGTGCATCGACATCGCCATCGCGGATACCGTCCGAGAACCGCACGCTCGAGCTCCACTTCTTTGGCGTGCTCGCGCCGTCGCGATGGCCGTTCGCAAGCTCGGCCGACTCCATCGTGCCGTCTCGTCGCGTCTGCTGCAATGCGCTGCTAACGTCACCCACTGCACTCGCGACGGATTGGCGCGAAGCGAACTGCTGGGCATCAAGCGCTGACGCATCGGCCTCGTGGCGCGCACGGCTCAACGACGGGAGCGTCTCGCCCGTGTGCGCGCTCGAGACGCTCGTATCGCCCTCCTCCGTGATGCGGAAGAGCGGCGTCGGCGGCTCGACCGTTGACGACACGGCGCTAGTGCGCATTTCGCTGATCGGCGAAAGCTCGGCCACATGGTCGCTGCGGTGCACGCGGAGCGGATCGCGTGCACGTGGCGACGTGCTCGCTGGCTCGTCGCGCAGGTCGTCGTCAGGGTCGTCGCCCCAGCTGTCGGTTGTGCGCGAAAGCGGCAGTCCGTTCTCGAGCGACAAGTCGTACTCGCGCACAATGTCGTGCACGCCGCGCCGTGCACTCGCGCCAGCTCGACCGTCACGCACGGGCGGATTCATGATGAGCGCGTCGATCTCGTGCAGCGCCTCCACGATCAGTCCTGGACCGCGCTGCATCGCGCGGATTGACTCGGGCAGCTCGTCGGCACACGCGTCAACATCGGGCGTGACGGGTCGAGATAAACGCGGTCGCGCTAAGTCGCGCTCGGCTTGGCGCTCATGGTGCGTCGAGCCATCGAGCTCGTGCGCTGCCTCGTCAGGCTTGATTGGCGTTGCTACACTCGCCTTGTCCTGATCCAACAGTCGCAAGCGAGTGCATTAGTCAGTTCGTGCTACACTATCAACATGTTGTCATGCGTCCTTGTTGATGCAGACCGCACAACGCATCGCTGTACCTGGAGGTACTTGAGCGAATTGGGCGTGAACATCTGCCGTGCGCTGTCAAAGTGCACGTCGTAGCCGGACGAGAACGCGGTGTTCTGCAGATACGCGCATGTGTGCGATAGTAAGTGGCAGCGCACTCGTACAGTGTAATGCAGGCATTCCGACATACACACAGGACGCACCGTGTCGGAGAACGACAGACTCGACTGCTGTCTGGCGCTTGGACGAGGAGGCGCAGCTGCTGCTGTTGCAGTCGACGATGCCGATCGTTTCGCGTCGTGGCGATCGCCGGCACGAGCGACGCTATCAGCCATCTCTGCGCGGCTCTCGCTGCTGTCGGGCTCGGTCTCCTGTTGACAGCGCAGCCACAGACTGTTGTGTTAGTCGTCGCACACACATGCACCCACACACAACAACAACAACAATGCCCATGAGCCGCAAGCCTCAAGAATCGATGGCCGTACGTCGTGCAGCGCAAACTCGACGCGCTCCAGACTGCGCGACCGCCGTTCAAAGAAGTCACTCGGGCGACCGCTGCCGTTCGTGAGGACGCTCTCGTCCGGCAGTGGCCAGTTCATTTGCGTCTGCGTCTGCAGCGCAACGTCGTGATCAAAACTGTCGTCGTTGCCACCACCACCGAGCGGATTCGCCTCGAGGTACGTTGCTGTCGACAAGTGAGCCACCTAACGCAGTCAGTACGAGTCCATCGCTGTTGCTGCTACAGCTGACGCATTATCGCCACTGCTACTCAACGTCCACGTCCTATCACGCGACCTTTCTCAACGCACCTGCATCGACAAACTCGTCGCTCGCGACAGACGCTGGACCGCGACTCGGCGAAGTAGTGAGAGCGTGTTGTTGCTGGCCACGGAGTGCGTCGTCAAACGCATCGACTACTGGATGATCCTGTTCGTCGCGATCGGTGTCATATACGTTGTCATACTCGTGGTCGTCGTTATGCTCGTGCTCGTGCTCGTCGCGTGCGTTCGGCGACTCGTTTGCGTGCGTATCTTCATGCATGTTGTGTGCATGTTCGTTGACAGCGCTGCGCCATGCATCGTGCGCTTGTTCGTACGCGTTCTCGTGGCGTTGCGGCTGGTACTGCTGTTGGTACTGCGCGCTGTCAGCAGCTTCTTGTTCGTAGCGGTTGCTCGGAAACAGGTCGAGTGCGCGGTCAAAGCTCTCGCCGAGCTGGTCCGAGATCGCGCTCACACTCGGTGAGAAGAACTGCTCGGACGCACGTTGTCGCCGGTTCCGCAGTCGCTCCTGCTGCAGCGCCTCGTAGCGCTCGAGGTACGTCTTCATGCTGCTCGACGCGCTCGCACTCGCGCTCGCAGTCTGTCGATGCGCGCGTTGGTGCAATTCGCGGTTCAAACATTCAATTTGCGAAACAGCCAAAATTTAGTGTTTAATTCCTGAAATTTCAAGATCGGAGATGCGACATCGTGTGATTGAGAGTGTTTGTCTGTCGTCGTTATGCCTGTTGTGATGGCAGGCGACTGCTGTGCGTCGCTGCTGGGCTGACGTGTGTGTGTGTGTGTACCTACGCAGCGTTTGCTGTGCGCACTGAACAGCAGACTCAAATGTGCTAGTTTGATATTGGTGTTTGGCGTTGACTGACCCACAACGACGACAACGACAGCAGGAGCGATCGTAACGACACACTGCGAGCGACGCTGACTGGACCGAGCCCACTAGACGTACTTTAGCCGATCGGGCTCAACGCGGTCGATCTCTTCGAGCTGCGCAACGAGATCTTCGCCTTCGCGCGGGATCCAGAGCCGCGGCCGCCGCAGCAGCACTTCGAGCGCCTCGTTGCAAAAGATGCTCTGCCGCAGCACGCTCTTGTCGACTGCGGTCTTTTGCATCGTGCGCGCGAGCTGCTCGAGCGTCGTCTTGAACGCGGTCTGCCGCCGCTTCCGGCGGTTGTGCAGCTGTCCAAGGCGCTTCGCTTCGGCCTCGGTGCGGCCATTCTGGTGCTTGATCGGGAACCAGTGACTGCGTTCCCAGATCGCACACGCGTTGTTGCGGATGAACGATTCTTGGGCCGCGCGCATCTCTTGGACCGCTGCAGTCGCGTTGTTCGTCACGATCTTGGGCCACTCGGCCGGTATGGACTGCCACGGCGCAAGTGCGTGAAGTCGCTCCATCTCGTCCAACGGAATGAACACGTTGTAGACCGACCAGATGCCCGAGTTTGCACCTGCTGTAGCGCTTGCTGAGCCTGCAGCGGCATCGCCGCTGCTGTTTGCACCACCTGCTATTGCCAGCATGTGCAAACTATAAGTCTATGGTTCATGTGTGTCAACGCGGTTGTACTCTAAGAAGACCTGTGACGCACCACTCATTGGGCCGTTCGTCTCGGTCATTCGGTTCGTCGCCGCTCGCTTCAGCGGGTGCTGATCAAACGCTGTGCATAGGCGCACACATACAAACACAGTTGTATGAGTGAGAACGAGGGCACAAACCACCACTAGTACTAGTACCAGCACCAGCACAGTACGAGACGCTACCTGGTTTGGCGTCGCGCTTGAGGCCGCGATGCTGCGACCGTTGCTGCACGAGCTTGTCGCGGCGCGTGCGTCCGCGCGCCGAGTTTTTGACGAGGATCTGGTGCGGCAGCGGCTCGAAGCTGTCGTTCTGGAGGAGGTAGTCCTCAAAGATGCCAGCGAGCAGGTCCGGCGAGTCCTTGCGGTCAAAGTCAAAGTTGGCGAGCAGCCAGCGCCGACAGTGGCCGACCTGGAAGTTGCGCGCGTACTCGACTTCGTTCAGCCGCATCCGGAGCGCGTGCTTTTCTTCAGCGAGGCGCTCGACAACCTCTTCGAGACACTCGATCTCGCTTCGCAGCTCAGCGACTTCCGAGGTCTCGGCGCGGCTCGGTGTCGGAGGGTTTGCGGCCTCAGACGTGGCGTCGGTTCTGAGGTCGGGCTGAAGGTGGCGGAAGTGTTGCGACTGTTGTTGTTGTTGTTGTTGTTGTTGTGGCGTATTAGTAGTAGTATGATGGTTATGATGATTGTAATGGGTGTGGTGGTGCTGAAAAGGTCTCGGGGACGCGACGTCATCGATTGGGGCCGTGAGCTCGTGGATCGAGACTCGGTGCCGCAGCTGCGGTCGTTCATCCACACGTGGTTGCAGCGACCCGCTGCTCGCGGTGCCTGCGGTGCTCATCGCTGCAGCGAGTGGCGCGAATCTGCGGACGAGGTCGCGGACGGCGTCGTCGTTGTCGTCTGTTGCTGCCGGGTCGGATTCTGCTCTTTCGTGTGTGAGTTGGGAGCCGAGCTGTGTGGACAAGTCCTGTTTGTGTTCGCTCGAAAGTTGGTCTCAACATCAGGGACGGACAGCCAGGAGTAGGGCAAACCGCCTGAAATAGTGTCCATTTGCCCCTCTTTGTAGCGCACAAGCCCCTAAAAGAGTGACCAAATAGTCTGAAAAACGCTCGCCTCCCCTCGTTACGACGACAGCAGCACATACCCAGCCAACAACAACGGCGCAAGCGCAGTAGTGGTCAGTCTCCACCACTCGAACCAGCAACATCTTCGATCCTTGCAGGATTCTTACATGTTCGCCCGAATGCTGGCATTCGCACACTCTCTTACAGACTCGACAGTTTGGTTGGCCTTGGTGTTGTTCTTCGAGCCGGGAGTCGTACCTCGAAATCGTGCTCGCCTGTCGTTTTGCACTCCGTCCGAGACGACAATCTCGATCAGCTCTCCTTGCTCACGCTTGTCGCAAAGCTCTGGCTGGTTCATGGCCATCGAGCACCATCCGCTGACCGATCGTGCGAGTCACATCTTGCCTCGAGTACGACGCTGCCAGCTGTACTCTTCAACACATCAGCGAACTACTTCGAGTCGCACACTTGCTACTCTGGACACAGCCTTTTCGAGTGTCATGGACAACATGGTGGAAACGATTCCATCGTGATCGACCGAGAACTTTCGTTCACGGTCTGCTCCACTTTCAATATCGCGTAGCACGTCAATTTGTCATTCTTGACGCATACATTCAAATACATTACGACTACGACATCGACATACCATCTTCATACACACTTCTTTAGACACACAACTTTGGCTCGAGCGTTGACTCGGGTGTTGGGCTCCCTGCGACGCCTGGCACAACTGGATCAGCTGGTGACTTGGTAGATCCGGACGTCGCTCCAGTCGATGGCTTGGCAGCTGCTGCCTCGGTTGTCGCTCCAGTTCCCGCGATCTGCGCCACAGACTCGGGCGTCAGACTCGCTGCATTTGCTGGCGTCATAGTTGGCGTCGCGCTACTGCTACTGCACTTGGCAACGACACCGTCAAACACTGCTTTGATGTTCACACCGCCGAACATCGCAATCGAGCAGTCTGGGATCTCCATCTTCTGTAGCGTCGTAAGTGCTGCAGCACACGCACTGTTCATGCACAGTTTCGTGACCTGCGCGTCGGTTGGCGGTCCTGATGGCGGCAGCATCTCAAACCCCGTCGCCGCAACGCACGCAATGACATCGGCGTTTGTTTCGAGCGGCTGGACGATCGAGAAGATGTGCATGAGGTCGCACGTCGTGGCGTCGACTGTTGCAGTCAGCAGAAGTGCTGCGCCGAGCGGAACGAGAATCATGCGCAGTGTGTGCATCTTCGTCGCAGTGTCGAAAGTGTCGCGTGCGTGTGTGCGAGGGCGGGCGGATTCGAGAGTGAGTAGTGCCTTGACATGTCGGAGCTTCACACAAACGCGCACACACAGCTCTGCTGACAAGACACAAGAAGTCACCTACACACAATGATTCATCCGGTCCGCCGTGTGAGTGCGGTGCGAGACGTAAAGGAGCTGCGCACAGCATTCGGTACGCCAGTGCAGCGGAACAGCAACCCCCACAAGTCGCCCATAACCATACAAACTTGGTTCGCAAGCAGAGTCGGGTGGCAAAGTCATTGCCCGCTGAGTAGCAGCAGCAAACAGCGATGAGGAGCCCACACCAGCTGGTCCACGACACTTCTGACTCTCAACTCGGTTTGGTCGCACTTGCATGCGTTGCGAATCGACTCCGTTCAGTAGCCACGAACACATGGCACAACAACAACAGCGATGGTTGTTTAGTATAAACGTATACCTCTTGCTTGTACCTCTTTCAGTTGGCGTGTTGACCATGCAAAGTGAGCATCTGACGACTCTCAAGCATGTACAATCAAATGAAGCGGACAGGGTTGACTCAGCCCAGTCGCCGCATCGATCGCACCAGCAACTACGGAACATGTGCAACAAAGACTGGGATTCCTGGCTGTGTCGTCGACCAGCGCGAGCCAAGCCGCGCGGCGCTAAATACTCACGGCTACCGCTACTGCTGCTGCGAGCCGCGCATTTGTGTGCATACGTGCAGCCCCTTCAGGGTGTCTAGTCCAAGTCCAAGCCTCGCGCTCGTGTCGCGCGCTTGCGTCGCCGCCGACTCGGTAAATACTCGCGAAACAATCAATGTACACGGCTCGGCCGATGCTCGCAGCCCACGCGTCTTTGTCGTCGTTGCCGTCGCTGCGCCACTCGGCTGCTGCAAACACTCTACTGCGCCGACCTGTTTGCTATACGCTGCTATGCTTACGTCAAGCTCAACAGCTCGCGCAGGAGCTGTTCGTCCTCTTTCTTCACAAACCGACCCTTGACGCGCAGTCGCGAGTCGGCAAAGTTCTTACGCACGTCGTACTTGACCTCTTTGCGCCACACGCGCTTCTGCCGCTTGTCGAGAAACTTCTCAATGCGCTTCCGCCGCGAGTCGGGCGAGTATGCGCCGACAAAGCTCTGCTTCTGCGCGCCGCTCTTGTCCTTTGCAGCGTCACCAGCTGTTGCGCCAAACGTACGCGACGCGCCAGCTGCAGCTGACGACGCGCCAGGGATGCCGATCGGCCGCGACGTCGACATCGACCCGGTCGTTGGCGACGCTGCAGACGCAGCGCTGCCAGAAGCCGGTGCTTTCGTCTCGGTCTTGAGCCCCGACTCGGTCTTGACCTGGTTCTCGAGAAAGTCGTCGGCAAAGCTGAACGTCGCAGGCGGCGTGATGCCGAGGCCCATCGACGGCAGCGAGTTCGGGAGCGACGCGCCGAGCGAACCGCTGTAAAAGTCACTGTCGAGGATGTCGTCGCGCGACGACACGTCGGCAAACGCCGAGTCAAAGCCGAGCTCGTCCCACTCGTCGAGCGACTGGCTTCGCGTCGACGACGAGAACTGCTGGCGAGAGTCAGTGCGTGTTGGGTCGATCACATACACAGACGCAACGTGAGCAAGCGACAAGCGATTGGTTCCTCCGTCTAGCTAGGCGTGTGGTAGTCCTACATACCTCGTCCTTGGGTGTATCGCCCAGCGACCCGACGTTCAAGAAGCCCAAGTCGAGGTCATCGAGCAAGTCGATCGACGACTTGCGATTTAACGCGCCGCTGTCGAGCATCGCTTCGAGCGTGCTCGCGTCGCCGGCGTCAAACTTCTCGAGCGCTTTCTGCAGCGCTTCGTCGCCGCTGATGATCAGATCCTAAGAGCATGTGTGTTTACAGTCAGTCGTATTCATGGCGTACGACTCGTGAACCACTGCTCGATGCATCAAAGTGTTCGATAGAGCGCTCGCCGTACCTTGAGCACTCCTTTCTGGTACCGGTCGATCACGCCGCGCTCTTCGAGGTCCGAGGCGCTCAGGAGTCGACTCGAGATGCTGCCGCTGCGGTTGCGCTTCGTCATCGGCATCGTCAAGCTCCCGGGCGAGAACGCTGGCGGTGTGTGCGAGATCATGCCGAGGAAGTCGTCGGCGCCCCAGCCGATGCTGTCTTTGCGCGGGATGCTCGTGCCGCCGCTGCCGCTTGCTGTGCCTGCGAGCATTGACGACAGCGTGTCGGTCGGCGGCTTCTCCTTCTTGATCGTCACCGGCATTGTCGGCGGCAGCGGTGTCTTCTTCATCGCAGGACTCGACATTGCGACTGTGTGTGTATGTGTATGTCTGTGGCTCTCGCTCAGCGATAGGCGGTTGGGCGTGTGTGCAGCGAGCTACACCGGCAGGCGATAGACACGTGCGCAAGGAGCCCGGCGCAGACGCGTCAGACAGCAAGCTGTGCAGGCGACTTCCCCTCACGTCGTTCTCTGCGATCTATGCGCGCACGAGAAGGCGTGTCGAGAATGCGACGATGGCGACTGTCGTAGATGTGCTCGTTACCTGCGAGAAGCGCACGATGCGGCGGAGGAGGGGGAGTGAGTGTGTGCACTCGCAAGCATTGCTGCAATAGTGCTCATGTGTGCATCATCTGCCAAGGGGAGATCGTTGTACGCATGCATGCATGGACACGTCGATCGTTCCCTGACGCCACTGCACTCGCAGCGCACATGCGCTCATTCATGATGACACCATCGCTTACCACTTTCGCGCGTTCTTCGCTTTCTGGGTTGCTACTGCAGGTTTGCTGTGAGTTTAAGCTGGCTCGTAGACATGTCTACTGCCACAACGCCGATGGTGACAAGACACACACACTATGGACAAGTGGGATAAATTTGAGTCAGTCACCGACCAAATTTATATCTGTTTTACAAATTATGCGTATGTATGGAATGAGAAGGAGTATGCAAACTGTATACATTCCATTTGTTGTGATTGGTAAATTGAACGTCCAAATCGACACTCATTTTTGACGTCATCAATTTGACTGACGACACATCCGATCTTCCGAGTCAACCGGTGCAAGTTCTCGACCAGTCATTTCTCGGCTTCAATCACGATTTCGTCGCTGTGTCGTAACGCTGGCCTAATCATGCATGCAATCTTACCCACCATCGTCGTCGTGCTTATCAGGGACTGATGTTCGCGAGCAACGACAACGAGAACCAAAATGCATATGATGTCGGAAGCTACATTGGTTCAGTGAGCGATCTCTAGCACGATGTCAATCGACGAGATTCTAGTAGAAGACAACGCGGTGAGTGTAGATCCCAGATGGTGTATGCACCTCGATCGAGATCGACGCGTAGTTATGCATGTAAGTCGATGTCTTTAGTAACAAGGTTGAACTCCGATCTGCGATTGACAGTTTTGTATGACAACGTGTGGTCCACGCATATTGACGGCTTTTCACGTCTCACCATGCATCATTTTATACCGGTTTTCTCAAACAGTGTTGGCTCACTGAGAAAGTAACGGAGCTCTCGCATATCAAAAAGTACGGGAGCTGCAATTGGTGGCGATCCGATTCGCGTCAGAGTGTTGGTGTGCGCATGATTCCGCACAGACAAGCAGCATTGCTGCCAACGAACCACGGTGACGACAACGACAGCAGCGTGACAATGGCGATGCTCGCGAGCACAGCTGCAGCAGCGTCTGCAAGCCCCATGGCTGCGCGTGCCGCCTCTTCTTCTTCATCTACTGCCGCAGCGGTCGCTGCAGTTGCCACGGCACCCGTTGTCGCCACAGCGCTCAAGGGCAGCAGCAAGGACGCGTCGCCGCCACCAACGCCTGCAGCTACAAGCGCGCGGTCTGCCAGTGGCTCGAAGCTCAACTACCGCCACTTTGTTGGTGGCGCGCTCGGCGGCATGACTGCTGCCATCATCACGTCTCCGCTCGAAGTCGTCAAGACGCGGTTGCAGATCAAAGGTGCAAGGTACGACGCTATGGGGACATTGCTTGCAGAGGTTGCGTAGGCATTCCGCTGACATGTACACCACTACTTATACGAATCACTCACACCGCTCTCGTGCGTACCGTCATGCTGCTGCTGCAGTGCATCGCTGGGCAATGCCAAGTCGCTCACGACGTTTGGCGTCATGCGCTCGATCCGCAATACAGGTGCGATACGACCGTTAGCCATGACGCTTTGTGTAGGTCGCATATGCACACGCAGTCCATCTAACTATGATATCTGCTTGCACGCTCGCGGCTCGTTGCTGCACAGAGTCTGTGTTTGGGCTGTGGCGAGGCATCACACCGACACTCATTGGTGTGATCCCAGCGCGCGCGATCTACTTTGGCGCGTACTCGACGTTCAAGGACGCGCTGAAGCACCGCGACCTCGAAGGCCGCGTGTTCAACTTCCTTGCAGCAGCAGGCGCCGGTTCGATCTCGGCGACGCTCACGTGTCCGATCTGGGTCATCAAGACGCGACTGCAGCTCATGCCAGCGCACTCGGAGCTGCTCGCGCCGCGTCAGAACGTGCTGTCGCTCGGGTTTGCAAACGGCGCAGCGTCGAGCGCAACGTTGGCTGCTGCTGGTCGCCCCGCCGCGCAGTTCTCGAGCATCCGCCACGTGGCGACCGACTTGTTCCGCCAAGAGGGGCCGCGCGCGTTCTTCCGTGGCCTCTCGGCATCGTACTGGGGCATCTCGGAGAGCGCGATCCAGTTTGCGCTGTACGAAGAAGTGAAGCAGTGCATCGACGAACCGAGTCCGAGCAAGTACTTTGTTGCAGCAGGCGCGTGCAAGCTCGTCGCAGCAGCTCTGACGTACCCGCACGAAGTTGTGCGCACGCGGATGCGCGACCAGCGCGCGCCGATGGGGTCGAGCGAGCTCAAGTACGTTGGTCATACGATTGCTGTATGTGTGTGACGAGGTGCAGCCATATTGACAGATACACGTACGTGCGCACTGTACTACTACTATGACTGGTTTGTTGATAGGTACAAAAGCATGATCCAGTCGCTGCGAACAATCTTCAAGGAAGAAGGTGTGCGCGGTCTGTACGGCGGCATGCCAGCGCATCTGATGCGCGTCGTGCCGAACGCTGCGATCATGTTCCTTGTCGTCGAAATGGTCACTGCGGCCGACGAATGATTTGATACATCGACGCGTGACACGCTTGCGTTTAGACTGGTAGGCAAGTGCTCGCAACAGGGCAAGGCCGACTCGACATAGATCCCATTTTCTTGTACTATACGTTGCCATATTGACTTGTTGGTTGTTGTTTCGAGTCGTTTGCATCAAAGTATTGCGAAACTACAAATATGTGCGCTATAAAACAAATGACTGCAAAACTGATCGTCTCGGTTATGTTTGCGCTGTATTTGAGCTGGTCCAAAACGGTGGCAGCGTGCATACTGAAATCCATACACTTGGTCGCACGTTTGGCCGTCCAGCCATTTTTGCGTGCATGCCCTTTTGGATCCGCAGGCGTTGCTTCACTCGAGCTCAGACACTGCCATCGCCGCTGCACCAACAACGTCGACACGCACTCACTCGCTTTCGCACCATCCACACGACAGACAGCACCATGGCCTCGCTCGACGCACAGATCAAGAAGCAGGTCGAGTTCTATTTCTCGGACAGCAACTTTCGCCGCGACAAGTTCCTGCTCGCCGAGACGAAGAAGCACGACGGCGGGTTCATTCCGTTCCGCGTGCTCTTCACGTTCAAGAAGCTCGCCGAGCTCACGACCGATGCTGCCGTACTGCAAGCCGCGATCGCCGACTCGGACGTCGTCGAGATGAACGCGACAAAGGACGCACTCAAGCGCCGCCACGCGCTGCCGGAGAAGGACGACACGGCCGCACGCACGCTCGTGCTCGCTGGCCTTGGCAGTAACTCGCCGACGATCGACGAGATCAAGACCGCGTTCGCTGCGGTCGACGCCGAGCCGCTCTACATCCTGCGCAAGACGTACCGCAAGCGCTTCTCGGGCGTCATCCACGTCGAGCTCAAGAGCGTCGAGGAGCTCGCGCGCGTCGCAGTCGTCGCCGACAAGCTCGTGATCGTCGGCCACACGCCGAGCGTGATGTCGCTCGAGGCGTTCCAGCAGCTGTCGGCGGACGAGCAGGTCGAGTTCGAGAAAGCGTACGCCGCGATGCTCGTCGCAAAGAGCGTGCCGGTTAAGCCCGTGACCGCGTTCCTCGACGCGCTGCTGCCGATCTGGCAGGACGACGCGACGCTGCGGCCGCGCGTCAAGGTCGACGCCAAGGCCGACGCCGAGACCGCGACGCTGTATCTCATCTTCACGCAGGTGCCGACTGCCGAAAAGGTGCTCGCAGCGCTCACAGCTTCCCCTATTACGATCGACGACTCGCCGCTGACGTTCGAGCTCGTGACCGACAAGGCTGCGATCGCTGCGCGGCCGCGCCGCGACAGCGACAAGAAGGACAACAAGCGCAAGCGCGATGTCGACGGCAAGACGATCCACATCTCGAACATCGGCAGCCGCGTGCGCCTCGACGATATCAAGAAGCTGCTTGCGAGCGTCATGGACGCGACTGAGCGATCGCCGTACATTGAGTTTGAGGGTCTCGATCGTGCGAGCTTTACGATCCACAACGTCGACGTCGCGACTGCGCTGTTTGACAAGCTTGTGGCACTCTCCGACGCCGAGCTCGGCGGCAACAAGGTCGCGTTCCACTTGCTCGCGCCGCACGAGCCGCTCCAGGTCGAGCTCGCGTTTGAGAAGGGTCTGATCGTCGAGTTTGCGGGCGTTGACGCCGAGATCTCGCGCGACGACATCAAGAACGCCGTGAACGAGCAGCTCGGCGACAAGGCCGCTGATGGCGCCGGCGTTGCGTTCATCCAGTACCAGATCGGCGACAAGAGCGGCCACTTGCGCGTCACGTCGGCTGAGCTTGCAAAGGATGTTGTTGCGCTCTTTGCAGCTGGTAGCATCAATGTGAACGGCACCGCGATCACGCAGGCGACGCTTGTTGAGGGTGACGCCGAGAAGAAGTTTTGGCAGGACGCCCATGACGCACGCGTGAACCGCTTCAAGGCTGCGCGGACGCAGAAGATGGGGTTTGCGGGTGGTCGCGGTGGTGGTCGCGGCGGTGGCAGCCGCGGTGGTCGTGGTGGTCGCGGTGGCCGTGGTGGACGCCGCAACTAGACGTCGGTGCCAGCACACGAGCAGCAGCAGCAGCAGTAGTGTAGCAGTAGTACTTCAGCAGCAGTAGGATGCACTGACACATGGCGCTAACAGGAGGCGGCCAAGTTCTACGACTCTTAATATATACAAGTGACCTCGTGCCTCGCACAGCGTGGTTGTAGTGTGT
>JAADWX010000044.1:0-62876 GCA_023336405.1 Globisporangium echinulatum | reverse complement strand
TCGTCGACGGCCGCGTCGCCGCGCTTGCCGTCAAAGTCAATGAAGAAGCTGTAGTTCTGGTTGTAGCCCTTCGCGGGACGCGACTCGATGCGCGTCATGTTCACGTCGTGCTTCCAAAAGAACTTGAGCATCTCCTGGAGCGCACCTAGTGAGCATATGTCAGACAGTTAGACACACGTGCGTGGACACACGCAACCTGTCAGTCGCACACACAAATGTACCAGGTCCGTCCTCGACTTCGACGAGGATCGACGTCTTGCTGTTGTCGCCGATCGTGTAGAAGCGCTTCGACGATAGGCTCGCGAGTGGCGCAGCGTTGCGCAGCACAGTCTGCTTGCACACACATGGAGGTGAGTACAAGGAGCAGCAGCAGCAGTGACAATTGGCGTGATTGACAGGCAATGGACTGCCGCACCTGCTGGGACGCGCGCGTTGCGACGACGCGCGAGCGCTGCACGAGGGAGCGGAAGAGCATGGTGGGACAGATGAACGAGCGAGTGGTGTGGCGACGGCGCTTCGAATCGGAGAGTGAGGCGTTTGCTGGTATCGGCGCTCGTGCGACTGGCGCTTGGTGGCAGCGCTGCTGTGGTCGCGACTGCACCCTTTGATGTGATGACCCGCTCACACGCTTGAACTTGTCGTCGCTTGGGTGGCGTGGCCCAATCAGAGGCGACAATTGGATGTGGAAATTTCAAAAATAGGCACCATGTGGTTTTGCCGTTTGGTGACCAAGCGCAACATGATGCAACGACCAACATCAACATGGCTTGACGATAAGCGAACGCGCCGCTGGAATCGATCCAAGCAGCAACATGCATGCATACACGCTAGCACCATCGCGAGCAGAGTAGCGGGAGCATGTGAGGAAAGTAATCACAATAGATCGTCGTAGCAAGCACGCAGATCGATTTCATAGTCAGAGCTCGGTGTGCACTTGCTCACTGCCAGTGATTGTGGACGATGTGCTAATCCTAAATCGGGTCGTCACGCTAGTCGATAGGACTCTTGACCAGTACGAGAATGCTGCAAATACAAGCATGCAAAAATGCACAAATGCTGATTCAGGGCTTATACAAATATAAATACATGAAAAAGGCCGTATAGTTTACAAAAACATGCAAGTACACTGAGACTTCCGCTCTGCTTCAATTTGTACCCATTTCGCACTTTACCAAGTGCAAGCTGTACGTCACACATTCGCTCGTGTATCTCGCTTACCGGCTTTCAGAGCATTCTTCGTTGCCTCGCTCACTTTTGTCTCAAACGCGCTTCGTTCCAACAACCCGCAAGCGATCAACAACTCCCCTTCCTTCTCTGCAGCCATGAAGCTCACGGTCAAGACCCTCCAGGGCGTCGCGTTCTCGATCGATGCCGAGCCAACCGACACGGTACGTCATCGACACCAGCATCGCCGCTGCCATTGACTCTTCCCCCTCGATAGCTCGCACACGAGCACCACTACTGCAACGGTATCTTTTTTCTGATGAAATGGATCTTCTCGAATCTTCTGTCGCTCCTGCTGCTGCCATGGCGCTGCTGCATTCGCATTGCAGGTCGCAAGCGTCAAAGCGACGATCGAGGCGCAGCAGAGCTTCCCAGTCGTGCAGCAGAAGCTCATTCACGCTGGCAAGGTGCTCAAAGATGAGAGTCCGCTTGCCGAGTACAACGTCAAGGAGAACGACTTTCTTGTCGTCATGGTGACCAAGGTATGTGCGTGCGTATATGCAGGCGCAATCTAGCACAGTGTTGTCAGCTCTTGCGCTACCACAGCGCTCACGCAGTGTGTCTCGTGCTTCACATATGTGTCTGTATGTATCAACAGCCAAAGGCACCAAAGCCGTCGGCAGCTGCTGCTGCGCCTGCCGCGACAGCGACTCCTGCTGCTGCAGCAGCTCCTGCAGCAGCTCCTGCAGCGCCGTCGACGCCAGCAGTGGCTGCGCCAAGCACGTCTGCTGCGTCGAGCAGCAGCACGACGACTGCGCCTTCTGTGTCGACGCCATCGCCCGCTCCGGCCGCGACTGCGACTGCGACGCCTGCTGCACCTGCGAGCGGCATCGTCGTGGTATGTGCGTTACTTGACTCGTACATCATCAGCGCTGCTCCAGTCTGTTCATGTCTGACATGTACATCGTCGCTAATGTGATGGTCTGGGCAATCGCCGCACGTAGGGCGAGGAGATGAACGCGACGATCCAGCAGCTCTGCGAGATGGGGTTCCCAGAGGACCAAGTGCGCTCGGCGCTGCAGGCAGCGTTCAACAACCCGGACCGTGCAGTCGAGTACTTGATGAACGGCATCCCAGAGCAAGCGGCTGCACCGCCGGCTGGTACGACTGCTGCGCCAACCGCTACGCCATTGGCGGCTGGTGGCAGTGGCGGCGTGACGAGTTCGCTCGAAGCGCTTCGGAATCACCCGCAGTTTGACGCGCTGCGCCAGCTCATCCAGTCGAACCCAGCAGCGCTGCCGGCCGTGCTGCAGCAGATTGGTGGCCAGAGCCCTGAGTTGTTGCGGCTGATTCACCAGAACCAGGATCAGTTTGTGCAGATGCTGAACGAACCGATCGGGTCGACGCCGTCGGCCGCTGCACCACCTGCAGTGAGCGGCGCGTCGCCATTTGACCTCGGCGGCCTCAGTGGCGGCGCGATGCCGACGCCGCAGCAGATCCAGCAGCTCGTCGACTCGCTCAGTCCCGAGCAGCAGGCGCAGATGGCGGCGCAGATGGGCATGACCCCCGAGCAGCTCCGTGGTCTCTCGCAGATGCTCAGTAACCTGCCGCCAGGCGCGATGGAGCAGATGATGGCGTCGATGGGCGGTGACGGTGCCGGTGCTGGCGCTGGTGGCGCTGGTGGCCACCGCATCATGCTCACTGAGGAAGAAGCAGCTGCGATCGACCGGCTCTGCGACATGGGCTTTGACCGCAACGAGGCCGTGCAAGCGTACCTCGCATGCGACAAGAACGAAGCGCTCGCAGCCAACTTCCTCATGGACAGCATGGACGGCGGCTTCGGCGCTGGTAGCAGTGGCGGTGCTGGTGGTGCTGGTGGCGACGACAACGACGACATCTACGGCTAGTCGCCCAACGGAGTTATATACACACACGCGCGTGCTCTCTCTCTCTTCTACTCGTCTGTGTATGTGCTTGGATCGTCTCGTTCATTGATTTACGTACTCATGCACACATACATCACCAGCTACTACTAGCAGCTAGCAACGCACTACTGTGCGAGTGGTGCATCGTGTTGTCCTTGCGCTTGTACGTCTCGACTGAGTCGGTTCTCTCGAGCCGACAGCGCTGAGTGACCGGAATAGACGGCGCAGCAGCAGCTTCGGTTTCGCGCTCGTTCGCCTCGACTTGTCGCTCCCGACGCGGTTGTTGCGAGGTAGACTTCAATAGCAGCAGAGCACGAGCGAAGGAGGACGAGCGACAAACATGGGCGAAGAGGTCGAGAAGCACATCCTGCGCAAGTACGAGCTGCTGCAGAAGCTCGGCAAGGGCGTGAGTTTTGTTTGTCTGCACACTGAGCTGTGGGAATGAACGTATGACGACATCACGTTGGCGAGAGCTCGTGCAATGGCGCTTCGCCCATCCACTCAGTCGTCATCACACACACACGCAACCGCTCATCTAACGAACGAACGTGCGCATGCCCAGGCGTACGGCATCGTGTGGAAAGCGATCGACAAGAACACGCGGCAGGTCGTAGCGCTCAAGAAGTGCTTTGACGCGTTCCGCAATGCGACGGATGCGCAGCGCACGTTCCGCGAGGTCATGTACCTCCAGGAGCTCAACGGCCACGCCAATATCATTAGGCTCTTGAACGTCATCAAAGCCGACAATGACCGCGACATCTACCTCGTGTTTGACTTTATGGGTGCGTTCATTCGTCGTAGCCGTGTCTGTGAGCCTTTGTGTGTGCATATGAGAAGCTCACGCTGCACTGCGTCTTCATTACTTTCTACCCTCGTAGAGACCGACCTGCACGCTGTCATACGAGCAAATATCCTCGAGGAGATCCATAAAAAGTACATCATCTACCAGCTCCTCAAGTCGCTCAAGTACATGCACACAGCTGAGCTGCTGCACCGCGACATCAAGCCGAGCAACTTGCTGCTCAACTCGGACTGCCACACGAAGCTCTGCGACTTTGGGCTCTGCCGCTCGGTCTCGGAGATGGGCGGGCCGAACCCGGTGCTAACGGACTACGTCGCGACGCGCTGGTACCGCGCACCTGAGATCCTCTTGGGCTCGACGCGATACGCCAAGTCGGTCGACATGTGGGCCGTCGGGTGCATCGTCGCCGAGATGGCGACTGGCCGTCCGGCGTTCCCCGGCACGTCGACAATGAACCAGCTCGAGCGCATCCTCGACGTCACGGGACCGCCGACAGCCGACGACATTGAGAGCATCAAGTCGCCGTTTGCAAACACGATGCTCGAGAGTCTCCCAACGCCAAAGCTCAAGCCGCTCGAAGAGCTCTTTCCGAAAGCGTCACCCGAGGCGCTCGACCTCATTCGCCAGTGTTTCTGGGTTTGTGTTGTCACTTGCTGCTTACTACAGACTTGCATATGTGTGTACGCGCGTGCCTGTAGTCAAACTCACAAGGTCCTGCTGCTGTGGTCACTGCAGTTCGATCCAAGTAAGCGCATCTCGTGCGACGAAGCGCTCCGGCACCCGTACGTCGCGCAGTTCCACAACGACAAGGACGAACCGAGCGCACCGGGGCCGCTGCAGATCGTCGTGGACGACAACACCAAGTACTCGGCAGCCGACTACCGCGACCGACTCTACCGCGAGATCATCAAGAAGAAGAAAGAGGTGCGCCGGCGCGT
Organism: Globisporangium echinulatum; assembly: GCA_023336405.1. Lineage (NCBI taxonomy): Eukaryota > Oomycota > Peronosporomycetes > Pythiales > Pythiaceae > Globisporangium > Globisporangium echinulatum. The sequence goes on along the minus strand of JAADWX010000044.1, from coordinate 58,047 downwards.
GCAGGGCCAAGAGAGCGCACAGTCTGTCGCGAGCTAGCTTGCATTCGTACAGACTACTACTACTTCTATTTTACACGCAGAGACACAGACAGAGCCCCATATGCAAACTGATAGAATCACTATCGACAGCGCTTCGACGCGAGTGACTCACGCGGCACTTGAGGAGGTTGTATGGCAGGTCTACTTGATCTGTGTGTGCTTTGATCGTGCATGGTTGCAATGCTTCAACTCAATCTGTCGCACTGTCCCGACGCGACAAAGTTCGATTGCCGTGCTATTCAGGCGTCGCAGATTCATAATTGGACAGCACAATTGTTAACTGCGCGTCATTTCCGCTCAGAAACGGCATGTGATCAGTTGTCAGTCACACTCGCTGCTGCTGCCACACTTCACACAACAACGCGCATGATGCCAACTCCGCATCCCGCAACCGCACTGGCGGCTGCACTTGTCGTGCTCGCGTGCAGCAGCTCATTTCAGTCAGTTCACGCACAGCGTATCCGTCCGAGCGAGTTGCGCAGCGCTCGCAAACTCGAGCTCGATGACGATTACGACGAACTCGAGCGCGATGCGGAACGAAGCAGCAGCGACGTTGACCGCGAATTGCGCGCCATGACATCGCAGCAAACAGACGACCTCGTGCGCAACTTACCAGGGCTCGATCCGAGCATCAAGATCACGCACCATGCTGGCCGCATCGGACTGCGCAGCGGTGCGCACAACAACATCTTTTACTGGCACTTCCCGGCGTCCAAGTCGCCCGAGACAGCGCCGCTCGTCATCTGGTAACATGCGCAAACACACACACACGTACACATGAGCGGTGGATCAATGTGCGAAAGACAACTGACAGACAACGTGGCTGCGTGTGTTGCAGGCTCAACGGCGGCCCTGGCTGCTCGAGCATGCAGGGCTTGTTCATGTACGTACATCTGTGCTGTGCTGGATACATGAGCGCGCATGTGTGTGGTCGTGCCATAACCGAGCATAACACAACCAATCGTAACCGCGTACCCAATCCCACAGGGGTGTCTCGCCGTTCAAGCTCGTGAACAGCACGCACATTGGTCTGAATCCACACAGTTGGCACCACAGCGCAAACGTGCTGTTCATTGACCAGCCAGTCGGCACGGGCCTGTCGGTCACACACGGCAACAGCGTCCGGCGCGACGAAGCAGCCGTCGCAGCTGACTTTTACGACTTCGTCACCAAGTTTTTGCTGAGTCACACTGAGTACCTCGCTGTTGATCCGACGACAAACAAGCAGCGCTCGCGCGCGCTCTTCCTCTTTGGCGAGTCGCACGCTGGGCGGTACATCCCGCAGTTTGCGACGCACATCCTCCAGCAGAACGCGGCCGCCGTCCAAGGCGAAGCTGACGTCATAATCACACTGAGTGGCGCTGGCATTGGCAACGGCTGGGTGCACCCGCCGATCCAGTACGAGTACAGTGCATTTGCCCACGGCATTGGATTGATTACCTATGGCCAAGTCCGGTCACTCCAAACCCAGTATCAAGCCTGTGAAGCTGCATTACAAGCCGGTGACTTTAATAGTGCGCTGTGCTTTGCAAACATGAACGCTGTGCTCCATGGCGCTTCCGCTCGTACAACAGGCGGCAAAGCGCTCAACTTTTACGACGTCCGTGAGTACGTGCAGTCGGTACGCGCGTACCCGCCCGGCCAGGACGCCCTCGTGTCGTATCTGAACCAGCCGAGCGTCCGCAAAGCGCTGCATGCGAACGACGACGTTGCGTCCTCGCCATTCGCAATCTGCAGCGACGCCGTCTACGACGGTTTACGCGACTATGACGGCGTCAGTTCGCTCGATGACGTTGAGCACATGCTCACGAATGGCGTGCGCGTGCTGTTCTACAACGGCCAATGGGACATGATGTGCAACCACGTTGGGACTGAGAAGCTCCTGTTGCACGCGCAGTGGCCTGGCGCGGCCGCGTACCAGAGCGCCCCAAAGTTTACGTGGACGACGCGCGGCCGCAGCGAACCGGCTGGCTATGCGCAGCAGGGCGGTAACTTGACGTACCTCGTTGTGACAAACAGCGGCCACATGGTGCCGTTCGACGTGCCGGACGTTGCAGCCGAAATGATGCACAAGTTTGTACGTGGCGAAGCGTTCACCGACGTTGAGCAGACACTTGTGAATGTGCGACTGAACGGCTCGGACTTCGACGTTGTCCAGTGCGCAGCGGCCGATGCAGACACAGGCAGCTTTGTCGCAGCAGTGCAGCAGCTCGGGCTGCCGTGGGTCTGGGTCGCCGTGCTTATATCCATGGTCAGTAGCGTCCTCGCTGTCGCGATTACACTGCTGTTCTTGCGTACAAAGCGCATGAAGCGCAGCGCTGGTGCACACGCGCAGATCACGCAGGAGAGTGACGACGACGATGACGACGACGATGGTGACAATGGTAGTGGTGCTAGAGGCGGTGACGACAGCGAAGACGACGAGAGAGACAGCAGCAGCAGTCGTCGCAAGGGGACAGCAGCAGCAGAGGTGTGACGAGAAGCGCTTGCACGAGCAGCTCTCGACATGATAGTCACCGAAAGCTGCTGCTGTTGATTGGTAAATAGAAGGCGAGCATAGTGAAACCAAGTATATTTTCTGCGATCTTTTTGAGTTGCAAAGATCCGCCATTTCCAGATTTGACTCGCGAGTCAAACTAAACTGCTGTGACCTGGAAGATGGTGACGATGCTGCGCTCCGTGGCACTCACAACTGTCGCTGCACTTGCTGCACTTGCGCGCGCACAACTGCCAATCCCGCTCGAGCCACCGGGGTTCACGGTCGGTGGCAGCAGCGCCGATGCAGGCGTGCAGCTCGAGACCTACATCGACCTGGTACGTGCAGCTTCTGTGTGCATGACAGCAACGCCGAGATCTCTTTCTTTGCTGGAATATCTGTGTCGATACGAGTGTGTGTGCGTCTGTGTGACTGACACTCGCAACTGTGTGTACACAGATGTGCCCTGCGAGCAAGTCGGCGTATCCAGGGCTGCAGAAGCTCGTCAAACACTACGAGCCCGAGCAGCTCCGCGTCACGTTCGTGCTCTTCCCACTGCCGTATCACCAGCACGCGTTCACGGCCGCCGAGTCGGCGTTCACGATCACGTCGGCGCTCGGTGACGATCACTTCACACCATGGCTCGAGACGATGTACGAGCACCAAGAAAGGTACGATGCGCTTTGCCTTCACATTGGATCGTAAAGACAAGGTTAACCCAAGCTGTGCGCTAGTGTAGTGTGAGTGCTGACCATGACTATGTATGATCGGGTCGATACTGTAGCTTCTGGAACAAACAGACAAAGGACCTGACGCCCATGCAAGTGACCGATCAGCTTCGCAAGCTCGCACAAAAGACGTTCCCGAAGCTGACGGACGCGCAATGGGCAAAGGGCATGACTGGCTATGGCGGCACCGACGCGGACAGCAACGCACGCGTGGCGTGGAAGTATACGTGTACACGCACAGTGTCGGGCACACCGATGTATACGCTAAATGGCGTGCCGCTCAATGCGGATTCGGACTGGACATTTGACGACTGGGTCAAGGTGATTGACCCACTCGTGCAGGCACACACGTCGAAGCACCACGCCAAGAGTGACGCTACCGAAGTGGATGTCGAGCGCGATTGATCCGTCCATACACTAAGAACCCAGCGTTTTCGAGATGAGCTGACGGTTGTAGATGTATGGAGAGTCGAGACCATGTATCGTCTATAGCAATTGGATGTGTCGAAATCATTTTTGATAAACTCGAACACAACAATTTTGAAGTACACAACATTTTGCATTTAGGCTCAATTTTGTATTTATTTTCTTGTCAAGTTATTAACATATCTCAGTGAACATCAGATGATTACATATTGTTTTTGACAGCATTTCGCAAGATTTTCGATGGTGTCAAAACTAGGCATGACTTTTTTCTGATTGCGACAGCATGAGTATCGACAATTACTCATGGATCTTGACACGCGCTCACGGATCTCAACAAATTATCTTGACATGCGCTTTTCTGAGTTGTTCGATATTGCTCACTTTCGTACTTAGAATCGAAACATACAAAGCCAACGACAAACTTTAGTTCAATAGAAAGTCAAGACCGATCGCTGCTCAAGAATTCGACTTGATACTGGTATGTACAGCCTAGTGAATACAATACCGAAGACAAATAGTTGATATAGGATTACTATTGATACTGGTATGTGTGGGTAGTACTATAAACCGTACTTGGGTGAAATTCAACAGCTGTGAATGTACTCATAATCATCTTTTGCTCAATACGGTTGCCCAAATAGTCAACCGTATTGTTCAAATGCGCTTGCGGATCTTGCCAGTCTGAAAACAAATCAGTGGGAACAACATCGAAGCTTTGCGTGAATGACAATGGCGTGGACGATGATGATCCGCACTGCGGCGCTTGCTGCTGCCTCTGTGCTTCTCTGCGCCGTGTCCGCGCAGCTACCGATCCCTGGCAAGCCCCCTGGTTTCACTGTCGGCGGTGGAAGCGCGGATGCTGGCGTCCAGCTCGAGACGTTCATCGATCTGGTGCGCGTTCGCAACATCACGCACGAGCTCATCGTGATTCTTGCGCTTGCTCACTGCCAAAAGCACTACCGACACTAAGACTAACTGACTGTGTACACGTGCTTATCTGTTTCGTGCCCGACACAACATCGCTCCGCTGTCTGTAGCTCTGTCCCGACAGCAAAACGGCGTACCCAGGACTGCAGAAGCTCGTCGAACACTACGAGCCCGAGCAGCTCCGCGTCAAGTTTGTGCTCTTTCCGCTGCCGTACCACCAGCACGCGTTTGCAGCAGCGGAAGCAGCGTTCACGATCACGTCGGCGCTCGGTGACGATCACTTTACGCCGTGGCTCGAGACGATGTATGCGAACCAGGACCTGTACGTGCTGCTGCTGCTATCATACATAAAGCTATACATGTTGGCGACGTGTGTGTACGGCCGACAACGAGTTGCGCGTCTTAGTAGCGGGTACTGACCGTAGTGGTTGTGTATGGTCTGGTCGATACTGTAGCTTCTGGAACAAACAGACAAAGGACCTGACGCCCATGCAAGTGACCGACAAGTTGCGTGTGCTGGCGCAAAAGACGTTCCCGAAGCTGACGGACGCGCAATGGGCAAAGGGCATGACTGGCTATGGCGGTACCGACGCCGACGACCGCACGCGCACCGAGTGGAAGTACGCGTGCTCGCGCGGCAAGTCGGGCACGCCGCTATACAATCTGAACAGCGTGCCGCTCGACGCCGACGCGAACTGGACATTTGACGACTGGGTCAAGGTGATCGACCCGCTCGTACAGGCGAACGCGCCATCGATCAACGAAGTCGCTGCGAGTGCTGCAGCTGTGCGCATGAGCGGCGTGCCACCTGCTGCTCCGGACCGCAAGGTCCTGCACTTTGCGCGCCACAAGACGCTCTCGGCAGCGAGTGTGTGCAACGGCGTTGCTGGCGGCGCGCGACCGTGTGAGTTTGTGCCAGGTCGTGCGATGTGCTGCCAGGCGCACGAGGCGTGCGTACTGCGCACGGGCTGCGTTGCATTGGCGTAGCTGTTGACTTTCGACCCTCGTTGCGCATCTGCTGGTACCAATTGAGTCAACACGGAATACATATTGGTGTCAATTTGAAGTGTGGTGGTGCTAATGTGCAATTTGGTATCAAACCGTAATACGCTTCTGCTACTTTTAGCTCGCACAGCAAAACTCGACGCTTTGACTTCTTGTTGTGCATTGATGAGTGTAGCAATGGCGCTCGAGATCGTGCAGCACGCAGCGCTCGGTGCAGTCGTCGCGAGCGGCGGCATTGCAGCTGTACAGTGCATCCTTGCGCGCAGACTCCAGGCACCGGGCTCGTTTGCGCTCGCGCTCGGCGGCTTTGTTGGTGCGTGCAATGGCGCTACGCATTCAACCGATGATGTCGTCACTACCGAATGGCTGCGTGTGTGCACCGCTAATGATACACCATGCGTGATGTTGCGTGAGCGCAGGTGTGTTCCGCCTCGTGGAAGCTGCTGGCCGCGAGCAGCACGATGCGTCAAGCGAGAAGCGCTCAGACACCCACTCAGCACGCGCAGCAGCAGCTGCTGCTATCGTTGCGCTCGCGCTGCTCGACGCAAAGCGCAAAAACGTCGTCATCTCGTACGCTGCGATCGAGGCGCTGATGGCGCTCGCGCGCGAACACTCGACGCTCGCAGGCGTCAAGTACATCGGTGCGTGTGCATACACTTGTGTATCCACCAAGTAGACCATCACACAGCCACAGGACGTCTCACAGCCGTGTCTGTGCATGCGCTCTATAGAAATCCCGCTTGGTGTGCCCGTGTACGCGCAGATCATTCACACGTGGGTCATGCAGAGCGAACTGTTTGACAAGTCGCAGGTCGCCGCGCTCGACGGTCTCTGTGCGCTCGACGCCTCGGTGCTCGAGCGCATGCGCGCCGAGATCCCAACTGGCACGCTCCGCTCGCGCTGCGACGTGTTCCACCGCGGCGAGACGTGCACGCAGTTCCACTGCAGCCTCTTTGGCCGCAGCATGCGCTTCGCCGCGCGGCTGTACGTCCCGATCTACTTTGTCTCGGTCGTGCTCACCAAGTACAAGCAGTGGCTCTTTGGGCCGCGACCTGCGGTTGCGCGCCTCGCAGTCCAGTACGTCCGCACGTGTCTGTGTCTGACGCTCATGTACCAGATCCCGCTCTTCGTGTCGTGCCACAGTCCGATTGCGAGCCACCGCGTGACCGTGACAATCGCTGGCGCGCTCGCTGCACTCGCGCTGCTTGCTGAGCACGAGCACCGACGCGCGAGCGTGCTCAAAGCCGTCGCGGTCTACTCGCTCTGCAGCGCTGGTGCGCAAGTATCAGCGACGCTCCGCGCATCGGCGCGCGCAGTCACGGGCTTCCAGTACGCGCTCTTTGCGGCAGCGCTCGCGACGGTCTTCCAGCACCCCGAGCGGCAGAGCCGTATGTTTATGAAGTACCTCTACGGCCGCGACATTGTTGCACCGGCATCGGGATCGTCACAAACCGAGCCAAAGAACAAGAGCACCGCGACTCTAATGTCACCGCCGCCATTGTTGCCGACTGCTGGTGCAAACGACCGCGCGTGACAGTTGCAGACGCTGGCGCAGCAAGTGAACAAGCAAGAGTGTGAACTAGCTAGACGGACTGTCAAACGCACTGGTTGCGCAACGCAACTGCTGCTGACTGCTCGGTCTTGACTTTTCGGTCAATTTGAGCTGCTGCTGCTGCTGCGTCTGCTTGCAATCTTAAGGATCTTGGCGATAGATACCATTGACGCCTACATGTGCTTGGGTCGCGCGTGCCACACGCCTCGTGCGTCGTTCGCGTGCGTGTGTACTGAGATGCAACTTCAAGAACCAGCGCTGTGAGCAGCTGTGCTCGAGCTGCTCGAGCGTGTCGATTATTGTCTGCATCCGTGTCGCTTGCACCGCACCTTTACGCTCGCACGCGCCATCGTTTCTCGTCTGACAATCGCAGTGATCACAAGCGATCACAGTGCAGCGTGACGTGATGGCCATCACGGCGCATGCTACAAACCGGCTGTTTGCGACTGCTCTGCTGGCCAACGAACGGAGCGAGCGTCGAGCAGCAGTGCACGATTCTGGTTTCTTTTTCACCGACATGGGCAAGTGTCCGACTCGAGCTCGTTGTCGGCGAGACGACATGCCTGTGGACGCATCAACATGGAGTGCAGCAAAGAAGCAAGTGACAATTAGCCACCCAGGACTCACATCTTGATTCAAATGGCGGGATGGAGAAATAGAGTCTGTGCGATGGAGATCACAAAAAAATGGAGCCAAACTGTTTGATGACGCACAATATGGGCATTTTCCAACCATGGACCAAGGATGCTAAGGTGGTGCACGCAATTTTGACATGATCGACAGCTGTGTTGTTCGCAACACAATCACTCAGATTACATTGTTCAGTGTGCACCACGCTTGAAACGTAAACTGAAGTCCACGTTTTGGTAAATAGCCATGGTTTGAAGTGTCGACATTTCAAGGATCCATGCTGCAAAACCTGTTTTGCAATAGCCACTGTTGCTCCAAGCGTCTTCAAGAGAGTGCAATTACACTTGGTAATTGTATGTGTGCGCCTGTCGCTCTCTGGCCACTTGGCAATATCATCGCGCAGCGTGTGCAACAGTGCAGGCGAGAGACGTGTCGACGTGCATCTCCCTCTGCTCTTCTCGCTCGCTGCTTGCTGCTTGAGCTGCGTGCGTTGGCAAGAATGTGAGCGCGCGCGCATCGACTGCGAGCGCTCACAACCGAAACACGCCGCACAGAGTCGCAGCAGCAGCAGCAGACGCTCGCGAGATTCGTTGCGCGCTTCCTTCGTCGTTCGAGCTTCTTGTACAGCACGACACGGCGGCACACACACTTGAGCGATGGGTGCCAGCGACGCAGAACTCGCGACGAAGCAGCCGCATAGCGACATGCAGCAGCAGCCGACGCATATGAAGCGCCGACCGCGCGGGAACTTTTACGGCAAGCACCTCTGGGGCGCCGACCCAAAAGCCTCGGGCGAGTTCGAGTACGTGCGTCGCCACGGCGAAGATCTCATCTACAAGATGGTCAACGAGAGCGAGAACTGGAAGTACGTCTCGCTCAAGCAAGTGCACGACGTGCGACTATACACGCCGATTGCAGCACCCGAGGACGACACGCACCCAGCAGCGAGCGAGCAGAACACGCTCGGTGCGTCGTCGCTCGGACGCTCGCTCTCGTCGACGTCGTCGACATCAGCGAAAGAACGCACGAGCGTGCAGCGTGTTTTACCTGGCCGCTGCGACTTTCGCGCGATGACGCGCGTCGCCGGGTCGATCGACACGGTCATGGAGATCCTCGCAGCTGACGACGACCGCGAAGCGTACTGGACCGCGCTCAATACGCAAAAGGGGCTGCGCGCGTGCCACATGTTTGGGAGCCGACGGCTCGCAACCGACGCGCAGTTCCCGCGCTGGAGCCAGCGGTACATGGCGACGCGGTTCACCAAGTACTCGACCAAGAGCGTCGACGTCTGCTTTGCTGAGTACGCCACGCTGTCGTCACCTACAGCCGCCGCTGACGAGCCGCGGCGCGGGTTCATCTACCGCCGGTCGGTCGACGAAGGGCTCTTTGACATGGACGCGATCAAAGCGCGGCTCGCCAAGTACAACGACGAGTGCGAGCGCATGTACATCCAGGACTGGCTGTACGAGGTCTCGGAGACCTCGGAACGCGACGTCTGCAAGGTCGTGCTCACGTGCTCGGTGTACTTCTCGGGCGACTACTCGCGCTCGCTCCGCACCGAGTTCCACGAGTTCACGACTGAGATCCTCATCCAGCTCCGCAAAGTGCTGTCGAAGCAGTGGCAGGAGCAGCAGGGCGAGGCCGCCGATGATGCTACGAGTGTCGGACGCTCAGCGACGGCGCTGCTCAACAGCGCGTTCAAGATCGTCAAGCCCGGACAGTCGCGCTACTGCAGTGTGTGCTCGGCGTCGTTCACGCTGCTACGCAAGCGCCACACGTGCCGCACGTGCTGCGCGTCCGTGTGCTCCAAGTGCTCGGTACAGGCCAAGCCAAAAGGATCGAGCATCCTCGGACAGTTGGTTGCGCCGGACGCCCATGGTACGCGCGAGTGCACGCTGTGCTTTCAGTTCAGCGACACGACAGCAGCGTCGCGCTCGAGCAGCCGGCCGCACTTTGTCACGCCGCTGTCGGCGTCGTTCTCGGCGACCGAGCACGAGTTCGACGACGACGACGACGAGATCGACGGTAGTGCGCCGCTTGTGAGCAGCAGCCGGTCGATCCTGAGCGAGCGCGAGGCGCGCCGACTCTTCTCATCGAGTGCGAACGCGACAATGCGAACAGCAGCAGCGTCGCATAGTGCAAGCCGCACGACTGCTCGGACGCCTGTAGCAGCAGCAGCAGCGAAAGCGCCACGCAATACGCCACTTCGCAAGCAACGCAATGGCTCGTCGGACAGCACGATGAGCAGCCAGAGCGTACCAGAGGCCGGCGTTGTGCTCTTCTCGGACCTCGACGCGCTCACGCTCTCGGGCCACGTCGTCGGTGGTGGTTCGTCTGTCGGCCGCAGCAACGGCGGCAAGCGGCCGATCCGTACAGTCTCGGAAGACAATGTTCTGCACGCGCGGGATAGCGTCAAGGGCGACGACGACCTCGACAACTTTAACCTCAAGCTGCTGTAGCACTGCGCGTATCGTCCGTTCGACCACTGCGTCCATCGTCTAGTCTGTCATAGAGCCGAGTCAGAGCGTCAATGAAGCACTCATCTGTTAATCTTCTTGGCTCGTACGACCAATCACTGCTGCTGTTGTCTCGATGATAAACTGCCATCACAGTATCGGATCTGCTGATGTAGCAACTGCTGCAGTTGCGTTTCGACATGTGTCGTTAAACGTCGTCGTATGTCGCGATCAAAGTCGTAATATGTCTATATGAGTCGAAATGTGTCGTAGTAGACAACGTTGAAGCCAACATAAGTCGTCATTGCTATCAGCAAAAGGACGCGACATCTGGCGAAAACCTGTCGCAGTTGCCACAGACATACATTGCCGAGCGCGACGACGACAACATCGACAGGTGGTACACAAACCAACGAGACAAAGCGCCGCGCTATTAAGTGGCAAATCTGTTAGTATATCGAACAAGCTACGTGAACGCACTGGCGCAGATATGGCGCGCACGAGAGGCGCTGCGCCGAGCAGCAGCCGCCGCAGATCGGTCAGCACTAGCGGACACAACCATAACACGGTCCGCAGTGCGCGGCGCTCGCTCAAGGTCCCGCGCATCTCAAATACGTCGCCACAGGACGTGCGCCTCGAACTCGATGCACTCGAGCACGTCGAGCGCGCGCAGCAGCAGACGTCATCGTGGTCGCTCCAGTTCACAAATCGTGCGATGGAGCAGCGTTTCCAGCTGTACCACGAAGACGTGTCGCTGCGATCGAGTCGCATCGGTTGTGCATGTACATTCGCAGGGCTCGTCGTGATGCAAGTCGGCGCGTTCTTTGCTGATGGCCATCGCGACGACGCACTCGACAGTTACCACATGGCGCTTGCGTTTGTTGGTGTCGCACTCACAACCGTCGCAGTCGCATTCTGGATTGGCGTCTGCTACGCGACGCGGCGCACAGCAGCGAGCGGACTGCACGGTCGTGTCCAGTCGGCGCTCTTTGTCGTCGGCCTCTGCGTTGTGCTCGTCGTACTCGTACAACCTGCGTTTGCGTACACATCGACAACAGACCGCGCAGAGCCGCACGCGCTCACACAGACGATGCTGTTTCTGCTCATGGCACTCAGCGCAATTGCGACGGTCTGGCACGTCCAGTTTGTGCTCTTCGTTGCAGTCGCAGCCGTTGCGGCGCTCGTGCTCGGCGGTTGGCTCGCTGCCGATCGCGGTGCGTACGTGACGCAGCACTGGCACGTTGTCGTGCTCTTTGCCGCAAGCGTCAGCATGTTGGGCCGTGCGCTGTACCGGAGCGAACGGACGCAGCGACTCAAGTTCCTGCGGCTGCGCCACCTCATGCTCGAGAACCTCAAGCTGCTGCAGCAGAACACGTTCATGCAGCAGCAGCTCAGCTCGCACGTCGATGCGATTGGGATCCACGACCATCACACTGAGCGCCTTAGCCATAGTCGCAGTGCTGGTGCTATCGGCGCCATGGTCGACCATCCGCCGTTCGAGCCGCTCAACGGCGCTGCTGGCAGTCGCTTTGACGCCGGCGAGAGCTCGATGGAGAACGTGCTCAAGGTGCTGTATCAGCTCAAGCTCCAGATCGGCAGCACGAACGACGACATGAGCCGTGACCTTGACTTTGTCATGCAGACGCTCACGAGCGAGCAGGACCTGCTGCTCGAATACCGCATGAAGCGCGGCAGGGGCGGCACGACGCCAACGTCGCACGTCGACGCCGACGCGGGCTGGCTCGCGCTCCTCGAAGCGCAGCGGCATCGGCGCCGCAAGAGCTGCGACCTCGGTGTCGTGCTCGACGTCCCGGTCGTCAAGACGATCCGGCGCACCGACTCGGGGCTCCGGCAGACTGTGATCAAGCAAGTCGAGACGTACTTGCTCGCCGGTCAGCGCCGCGGGTTGTTGCCGCACACACTTGCAGCCGCTGCAGCAGTCGACGCTGTTACGGCAGCCAAGAGCGCGTCGACTGGCCAATTGCAACCGCCACCGCCCACACTGCTGTCGTCGGCTGACGCGTGGACGGCGCAGAAGCTGCTGACGCGCGCTTTGCGGTCGGACGAGATCGACATGCTTGGATTTGCGAAGACGTGCCTGTTCCCACTCACGTCCGTGCTCCTCACGACGCTCGAGAGCCACAACCTGTTTGTCGAGCTCCCCGTGCGCATCGAGTGCGCCGCCGAGTACGGCCTCGAGATCGAGTCGCGGTACCAGGCCAAGAACCCGTACCACAACGCAGTGTACGTGTGTATGTGTGTGTGTATGTGGACTCTGTTTGCCTCTATACGAGCGTGTGTAGTACGACTGATCGAATGCACTAACACACTGGCACCTGCTTGTCTTATCTCGCAGCCACGCAGCATCGGTCGTCTGGGACATCAACTTCTTCCTGCGGCGACTGCAGCAGCCTGTGGCGGCGCTCCATGTGTTTGCAGCGCTCGTCGCTGGCGCTGTGCATGACGTGAACCACCCAGGTATGAGCAACGCGTACCTCGTCGCGACGAGCTCGCCGCTTGCGATCAAGTACTCGGACGACTCGGTGCTCGAGCGCATGCATCTCGCTGAGGCGTTCCAGGCTGCGACGAAAGATGGCTGCGACATCTTCGAAGGCTTCTCGACCGACCTCAAGCGCCAGAGCCGACAGATGATCATCAAGATGGTGCTTGCAACCGATTTATCCGGTCACCTCAAGCACGTGAACTGGCTCAAGAGCAAGCGCTACGCGATGCACTCGACGTCGTCGTCCGACCTCATGGCGCCGACACCGCCGAGTGCGTGCAGTGGTGCAGCCGCGCTGCCGGACGACCTCGTCTTCCACTCGATCATCATGATGGCCGATCTCGGTGCGTCACGTGTGCTGCTGTTCTTGTGTAGCTTGCACATACTGCCTCGCTGACGTGAACATGCACGTCACTGTACGTGTTGCTGCTCGTACTAGGCCATGCGTTCAAGTCGTTCAATGCGCACTATGCGTGGTCGAAGCTCGTGGCCGAGGAGTTCTTTCGCCAGGGCGACACGGAGCGGCAGTTTGGCATGCCGATCTCACCGCTCTGCGACCGCCACAGCAGCCGCTTTGAGCGCAGCCAGATTGGTTTCCTCGAGTTTGTTGTGCTGCCGCTCTACACGGCTGTGCGCGAAGTGCTCGCGCTCACCGACTTTGACACCGTGCTTGACCGCGTTGAGGAGAACATGGCGATCTGGAAGCACAGAGCTGAGCAGCTCGAGCAGTCGAATACCGACGCAGTCTCGGGAGGCGGTTCACCTACGGACGGCTCCGTAGCAGCAGCAACAGTCCAGTCACCAAAGCAGCCCCAGACACGCTTGATTGCAAAGGTGTCGTCGTCGTCGTTGAAAGGCGCCCGTGCTGGCTCGATTCCCGAGCTGAGCGAGGGCGACGATGGAGGTGGCGGCAGCGATGCGGATCTGTTTGCGGATGCGAGCAGCGTTCATGACTGCGAGGAGATGCCAGCAGCGCTGCACATTGTGGCCACAGACAGCAACACGAGATCGAATCAACACTGAGACATAGTAGATGGACACAATTTGAAGCGACTCGATTGCAAAAATGGGATGGACACACATGATGCGAGATTTGCTGAAGTTTGTATGTGAACGAATCTGTCGAGTTGTTGTGAGCACAGTCCTTGTTCAGGAATGGTACAAATGAAGGAAACGCAATCTGTGCATTTTTTTATGAACTCTCAAGTCGCAAGCCAATCTTCACACAGCAACAATTCGTACTGGATACATATATATATATGTATCGGTACATAGTATGTATCACAATGTAACAAATCGAATCAACCGAAATGGAAGTGAGCCACACTATGTATGTCTAGATTCTGTTTTGATTTTGGAGCTAACAAATATTTATGGGTGATATGCTTTTTCAAAACTGTTTTTTATGAAAGATAAATTGCTAGATGGGCCATGCTATTTTACTCTCTTGTTTTGTTTTGGTTTTGTGCCGATATTAGCATGTACTAAAACGCGATCAAAACTGTGCTATCAACAAGCTTGTCCTGAAACACGATCGACGTGTTGTCGTTCGCGCACGCGTTTACGCTTTTGCACATCGTACAGCACAACCAGATGCAGACGGAACACGTGCGTGCGTACGCTTACCGCGATGGTGTCAACGACAGAAGAGCAACCACCAGCTACTGCTGACACGTCAAGCTTTGCCGCTCGTTGCCGTCAACCACATGGCAGCCGCACCGAAGACGTCCTTTTGTCGTGAGCGAGGTTGTCGACAAACGCGACGATGGTGGAAGAAAATGTTGAGCCCAGCTGGACGATGCATGTGTCCGCACACCAGCTGAGCACCACTGCAGTCACGCGCGTCGCTCGTCGTTGGCTCAGTGCAGCAGCTCTCGCACGCCCTTCTCTTGCGTGCGCTCTTGAACGCAGTAGCGCTGATCTGGTCATCGTCGTCATGACGGTTGACACGGACCAGCATCCAAGCGCCAGACCACTCACGCGAGCACGCGAAGCAGAGCACACACACAGCACAAACAAACACCTTGGGAGCTTGCACAAATGCGTAACGCGTTCCGATGCGACTCGCCAACATGAGTATGTGATTCAGCTGCGAGAGCCGGTTGCAGACACGCTGAATAGTGAGTGCAATGACCAAAAGTGCAATCGAAAAAGCATCGTGTTTTTGAGCAAAGCTCGGCGACTACGACGGTCACACAAACGACCTTGCGTGCGTGCGACCATGTGCGTCGCACTCTTGGCCATGAAGTCTTCGCTGCTGCATTGGTTGACTATCTGGCGTTTGCGAAAAGATCGAGCGGGCGTGGTTCAACTTCATGGCGCTCTTTACGACCATCAGATTTTTCGCTCTTAATTGGCAGACTGCGAGTTCAGCATGTCACGACTCCAAGCACTGCTTTGCTTTGCTCATCGCAGCAGCAGCAGCAGCATCGCAGCAACACAGCTCATGCAACACACGCTCGCTCAATTTTGTTCGCACGAATGAGCTCTGAATTTTCAGATCTTTCTGTCGATCAGGACCGATTAGGAAAGCGACTATTTATGCAACTCTGGAGACGTCCTGTCACCTATTTATGCATTTCGAGAGACGCGATACTCGGTGCCAGTTCGCTTTTTGTCCGAACTCTTGCGGCTCTTTTACGGTGTGCGTAGCGACGCCAGCTGTGCACGTGCTCACACTCACTCTCACTCGCAGCTTGCAGTCGCTCTCACTCTACGAGTGCTCACACAGTGCGATAGAGAGAGCGCGAGCGATAGAGAGCGCAAAAGGCAACGAGAGAGAGTGAGCGCACGTTGCCCCTTGTGCCTCCTCCTCACACACTCTCCGCGACTGCAAGACCGCGACGACGGACGCGCACACACGCGACGCAGCTTCACTTCATTGTGACTCTACGGGGCGGACCGTCCCCACTCGAGCGCGCGTGTTCATCCCATACACCCACAGACGAACCAGCACGTGCACGTGTGCAACATTGTAGTACGATCGCGATGGACCGGTTCAAACTCGACGACATGGAGGACGAGTTCGACACTGTCGAGCCCATGCGTGCGAGCTCGTTCGACATGAGCTTCACGCTCAGCAGCTCGCGCGTCGCGGCCACTGCAGACAACGACGACGATGACGCCCGCAGCAACCGATCGAACGGCGACAACAACGCCGACGCGCACGGCGACAGCGACACGGACGATAACGGCGAGCGCTGGACGACGACGAACTGGCGCGCCGGCCCCCGCACGATGCTAAGCGACCCAGCGAGTGGCAACAACGCACAAGACGACCAAAGCTCGCTGCACGTCTCGCAGCGGCGCAAACGGTCGTCACCACAGCAGCAGCAGCAGCAACAGTCACAGCTACACACTGATACAGTCAACGAGAGCACGAGCGCAGCTGCGACGATCGCGCTCAAGCTCGAAGAGAAAGCGCACGAGACGATCGCACTTGCAAGTCTGTGCGGCAAAGTGCCGTGGCGCCTCGCGAAGCGGAACCAGGACGTGCACATCTACCGCCCGGCGTCGCTGCCAGCGGACGAACAGAGCAAGCTCTACTTTCGCATCTCGTGCGAGGTCAAGGCGAACCTCGGGACGATCCTCGAGTACCTCACGCCGAGCGACTCGAAGAGCTACGCCGACATCGAGGCGCAGGTCTTCCCGGGTCTGCTCCATGCGGCCGTGATTAAGCGCATGGAGCTGCCCGAGCACAGCCACAGTGCGATGGCAGCGACTGCGCCGCTGTCCGAGCAGCTCGGCAAGGACGCGGCAACGTCGAGCTCGGACGACGACGTCGCCGAAAGCTTCCCGCGCCTGCACGTCAAGTGGCACGCGAGCCGCTTCGCCGGTCGGTTCGTTAAGCCCGTGGACCTCTTCTTCGTCGAGTACGCCAACATCGAGACGCTCGCCGACGGCCGCAAGCGTGGCTTTGGGTACCTCCGGTCCGTCGAGTCGTTCAAAGGCGACGAGCTCGCGACGCGTCTCCACAGCACGGACGTTGCGATCCCGCCGAGTGTCGCCAAGTGCAAGCGCGCGGTCATCAACAAGGGCGTCTACCTCGTGTCGCCGTCGAGCGACGCCGCGGGCGCGTACGAAGTCACGTTCATGCTCGTGCTCGACTTCCAGGGCCAGTTCCCGAGCAGCGTCGGCGCGAAGATCATCCAGAGCTTCACGGACCGACTCATGGGCATCCGCGAGCTGCTCTTCAACACGCTCTTCCAGCCCGTCGCGCTCGTGCCCAAGGCCGCGTGGAAGCCCGCGCGCGCGAACAAGTGCGCGGTCTGCTACGCGAGCTTCTCGATCGTGAAGCTGCAGCACCACTGCCGCGCATGTGGCGAGGCCGTCTGTGGTCAGTGCAGCCGCAAGTGGGTCGTCCAGCCCGGACAGCAGCACAAAGAGACGCTCAAGCGCCTCTGCACACCGTGCTCGCTCCACGCGCGGAGTTACCTCATGGGAGGTGAGGCGACATCGGCAGCAGCTGCACTAACGAAGAGTTCGCCGCGGCGACAGCTCGCGACTGCCCACTCGACCGACGCGGCGCTGCGCTTCACGTCTGGCAGCTCTTCAGCACGTGGTGCAACGCGGCGGCCTCTGTACGCTCCAACAGCGCCAGCAGCGCCGCTCGTGTGTGACGTCAAGGTCGCGAGCGCCGTGTCAACGGACGTGAACCACTTCAACGCCGTGTCGGCAGCGTTCCACGCACTGTGCGCAGCGCTCGGCGGCGTCGCGCCGCACTTCATGATGGTGTCGTACTCGAAAGAGTACGACGGTCACGCCGTGCACGACGCGCTCGCGCACTGCGCGCCCGACACGCTCTACATGGGCGGCACGTCGAGCGCTGGTGTGTTTAGCGAGCGCGGATCCGTGAGCCGCGGTCCGGGGTTCGCGCTCTGGGGCATCTACGACCCCGAAGGGTCCTACTCGGTGCTCAACGCCGACTTGGACGTCGAAGCGCCTCGCGACGCAGCGCGCCGGTGCGTCGCGCAGAGCATGGAGATGCTGTGCATGGAGCCGGGTGAGAGCCCGGACTTTGTCTGGCTGAGCGCGCGCACAGGCAGCGAAGAGGCACTGGTGCAGGCACTGAGCGATACGCTCGACTGCGCGGTCGCGGTTGTCGGCGGCAGCTCGACGCGCAACCACATTGGCGCGTCGACGATCCCAGCGACGCAGCTCTGCTCCGAGGGCTCGAGCGTCGGCTGCGTGACGACCCACGGTGCGTGCTTTGCGATCTGCAGCCCGAGCGTCGAGGTCGCGCACGCACTGTTCACGTGCTATGAGCCAAAGGACAAGGTCCTGGCCGTCACGAAAGCCACCGGTCGCGAACTCGTGACGATCGGCCACAAGCCGGCGTTCGCGGCGCTCAACGACGCGTGCCACGGCATGCTCTACGAGTTTGCGACGCGACCCGAGCGCTTCAACGCCGAGTCGCACACGCTCCCGCTGTTCTACCCGCTCGCGCGTGAGCGTCCAACACAGTCACAATCGCCAGTCGCGACGACAACAAAGCGCTTGATGCATCAGCACCACGTGCTGCAACCCGAGCATTCGGACAAGGACTTTGCGCTCCACCTCGGCGCGACCGTCGACGTCGGCGAGCGCTTGCGGGTCATGGCGATCGCGCCCGAGCGCGTGCGCGACACGATCGGCGCCGGATACCGCGAAGCGCTCGGTGCAACGCCGCTCGCACTCGACGCGGCCGACGTCATCGGGTGCTTGACGTCCGTCGGCTTGTGCTACAGCAAGATCCTGCCAGGCGAGCTCAAGAGCGTCGCCGAGGCAACGTCGCGCGCGTTTCCACACGCGGCTGTGCTCGGGTCGGTCTCGCACGGCCAGCAGGGCGTGTTCAATGGTGCAAGTGAGGCCGTGCACGCAAACGGCATGATCGCGTCGCTCCTCATCTCGAACCGCAAGAAGACAGCGCAGTCGTTGCTGTCGCACCTCGAGCCACTCGCACTGCGGCGGATAAGCACGTACTGATTGCCGTTTGAGTTCGAAAGTAGGGATAACGTAATGGATCGAATGACCCGACCGGACTTCTATTGGATGTCAACCCAGTCGAATAGATCGACCGGACTTTTACTTACAGGTCGGCGACGTCGCCTTCGTACCGCGCAACGTTGCGGTCCGAGAAGCGCGGTTCAGCGCGCACAATGTACGCGCCGCGGTGCTCGGGGTTCGTAATGAACACGCAGCCGTCGACGCCAATCGTTGCAGCAGTCTGGCGCATGGCGTCGGCAACTTTGTTCTCCGTGCGCTCCGCGAGCTGCTGCGTAAAGATGTCGCCCGACCGACCGCTCGTGATTGCAAGCACAGTTGGCCCAGCGCCGCTGAGGAAGCAGCCGTGCGCGCCAGCTGCAAGCGCGGCCTCAATGAGCGGGAATAGGTGCGGGTACTGCGCGTCGCCGCGCTGCGGCTGGTGCAGCATGTCCTGCGTCGCGAAGCGGAGCTCGTCGAGGTTGCCGGACCGGAACGCGTTCACGAGGATCGCAGCGCGACCAATGTTGAACACCGCGTCCTTGCGGTCGATCTTGGGTGGGAGGATCGCGCGCGCGGCGCTCGTGGGGCCGGTCGTGTCCGGGATGAACACGACGCACTGGAGACCGTCGGGGATCTGCACGCGCGACGAGTACCACCGGTCGTCGGCAAAGATCCCGAGTTGGAGGCCGCCGTAGATTGCCGGTGCGACGTTGTCTGGGTGCCCCTCGATCTGCGACGCCTGTTCAACCAGTAGCCCGTCAAGTCAGTCGACGCCATGCGCATCCATCCACACCTAGTCGCAATCCATGACGTACAAACTGCAGGAGCTCCTCTTTGCCGCGCACAGGGAGGCGCATGCCCGAGAGCGCGAGGCCAGCAATGATGCCGCCAACAATACCAGCTGAGCTGCTACCGAGACCGCGCGCGAACGGGATGCGGTTCTTGCAGTGGATCTTGAGGTTCGTCGGCATCTCTTCGCCCGCCGCGCCAAATGCTGCCTTGAGACCGACGATCACGAGGTTCGACTCGTCCGTTGGGAGCTCACTTGCGCCTTCGCCCTCGTTTGTGAGCACGAGGCGGCGCGCACCGTCTTTGACTGGCGGCAGGATCTCGACTGTGATCTCGGTCCAGATGTCGAGTGCCATGCCGATCGTGTCGAAGCCTGGACCCATGTTTGCAGTCGTTGCTGGCACGCGCACGACAACAGACGTGAGGCGGCGCTTCTCGCTCTCCGGCACGTGCGGCAGCAGCTTGCGCGCCGCCTCGAATCGGCTCTGCTTGGCGTGCGCTGCTGCCTGCTTGGCGCTCTTGCTGCGCTGGCCGACAAAGTACGCAGCAGCAGAGGCGGCGGCCGCAAGAGCGAGTTGCCTGACGGCAGCAGCAGTCGAGTCGGAGGACATGGTAGATGCTTGCGCGCGAGTCGTCGTCGTCAGCGAGCGAGCAAGCGAAGGTCGAGGAGGTCGAGGAGGAGTGAGTGAGTGAACGAGTCGCGTTTTGTGAGCTTGGCCAAAACGTTGTGATCATCAGCGAGAAAAATCTTCTGGCGTTGAGATGTTACACTTGATATTCGTAAGCGGCCGATTTGTATGACGTGCACTATGTGAAAACGACCATCTGAGTAGCCTCTGTGTACTATATAATAGAGGGTTTACAGCCTGTGTACATGCAATATCGGTTGATTTTCTGGCTCATATATTTGGATATATTCTTTGCAAATACTATAGTATCATTGATGTCGACCATTTATTTGGAGATGACCATCTAAGCGTTTGATAGTGTTAAAAGTGAGGGTCTATCGTTTTTCGTCCCCAACCGGTTTGATCCAACAGCTTAAGGCCACCTCGTCCGTCCTTCCGCCTGCTCGATCGATCACCGCTTGCTCTACGCACCAGCAGTTGCAGCGCACGAGAGCGACCGACTGGTGCAGACGACAGCGTCCAAGAAGCGTCTTCATCACCTTCTTCTTCTCTCCATCTCTCGCTCAAGTCTACAGACACGCACGCGCACGTCGCCTCATTAGAACCACATACACATACACCTCCTAACTCGTCTTCCCCTCTCGAGCACTCAAGATCTACAAACGCTTGATCGCCCCCGTGAGGCAATAGGTACGTTACGACATCCCATATGTAGGCATCTCGTTCTCATACCACATCCAAGCGCATCGCGCCTTCTCTGACTCGAATCTCGTTCTTCCTGTGCTCGCCAACCAGAAAGCGTTTCCTCCTCACCACTACCAGCAGCACCAGCACATCCGTCGGCCTCTCTCCCATCCATCCCGACCTCACTCGACACAATGAGCAGCAGCGACGACGACTTCATGCCGATCGCGATGCTGCGCAAGAAAGCAGCAACGAAGAGCGGCAGCGCGCGCGACGCAGCGGACTTTGAACCGAAACGCGGCGAGCGCGCAGCGAAGAAGGCGCCAGTCAAGTACGCGGCCGAGCCGTCGGACTCGGACTCGGACTCGATCCCGCTCGTGCAGCTCAAGAAGAAGAAGAACGCGAGCAGCGCCGTAGTCAAGACAGAGCCTAAGACAACGGTCGGTGTCAAGCGCAAGGCGCCGCCATCAACACAGTCGAGCAAGTCGGTGAAGAGCAGCAAGACCGTCGGCAAAGCGAGCGCGAGCGACAAGCCACTGCGTGTCAAGCGCGAGAGCGGCACTGCAGCTGCGGTCCGCAAGCTCAAGGTCCACTCGAAAGCCGAGCGGCTCGACATGGCGATCAAAGCGTACCGGTGGTGGAACGCCGAGGAGCTGCCGGAGGGCATCCAATGGCGCTCGCTCGAGCACAACGGCGTGCTTTTCCCGCCCGTGTACGTGCCGCACCACGTACCGCTGCTGTACGACGGCAAGCCCGTGAAGCTCACGCCAGCACAGGAAGAAGTCGCGAGCTTCTACGCTGCGATCCCCAAGGACGGCCCGCAGCTCGGGACACCGAAGATCGCCAAGAAGTTCAACGCCAACTTCTTTGCCGACTTTCGCCGCGTACTCGGCAAGAGCCACGACGTGCGTGCGTTCGAGCGCTGCGACTTTTCGCTCATCGCTGCCCATCTTGACGCGCAGCGCGAAGAGCGCAAGAACATGACGAAAGACGAAAAGTTGCCAGAAAAAGAGCGCAAAGAGACCGAACTGTTTGCAAACGGCTTTGCTGTTGTCGACGGCCATCTTGAGAAGGTCGGGAACTTTCGGATTGAACCGCCGGGGCTCTTTCGCGGCCGCGGTGAACATCCAAAGACTGGGACGCTCAAAGAGCGGGTACTGCCCGGCGACGTGACCGTCAACGTTGGCATCTCGGACCGCGTGCCAATCTGCAATGTCCCCGGCCATGCGTGGAAAGAGGTGATCCATCGCGACACGGTCTCGTGGCTCGCGTACTGGAACGAGAACGTCATGGGTGGCATCAAGTACGTCTGGCTCGCAGCGAGTTCGAGCTTCAAGGGCAAGTCGGACATGGCCAAGTACGAGAAAGCGCGGCGGCTCAAGAAGTGCATCGACAAGATCCGAAAGGACTACATCAAGGGCTTGCGGGCAAAAGACATGGCGACGCGTCAGCGGTCGACTGCGATGTGGGTCATCGATGTGCTCGCGCTCCGTGTCGGCAACGAAAAGGGCGAGGACGAAGCCGACACGGTTGGCTGCTGCAGCCTCCGCGTCGAGCACGTGTCGTTCAGCGCGGCCGACAACTACGCGCTCACGCTCTCGTTCCTCGGCAAGGACTCGATGCCGTACAACAACACGGTCGAGCTCGCGCAGTACGGCGACGTCGGGAAGCTCGTGTATGGGAACCTCGAGCGCTTTTGTCTCAAGAAGAAGCCACACGAAGAGGTGTTTAACGAACTCACAGTCACGGAGCTCAACAAGCACCTGAGTTCGCTCATGCCGGGGCTCTCGGCCAAGGTCTTTCGTACGTTCAACGCGTCCGTGACGCTCGAGAAGGAGCTGCCATACGACGTCGACCCGGCCGGTCGCATGGACGCTGCGCCCAAGGTCATTGCGTACAACGACGCGAATCGCAAGGTTGCGATCCTGTGTAATCACCAGCGCACGGTGCCCAAGTCGTTCGACACGACGCTCGAGAAAATGGCCGCGCAGCTCGTGCAGTTCCAGCAGCAGATCAAAGAGCTCCAGCACATGGCGACGCTCGTTGCCAAGGGCAAAGCCAAGCACGTCAAGCTCAAGACCGAGCCTAAAGACAGTAAGACCGAGGCGAAAGACAGTAAGGACAAGGACGACGACGCGGTGATGAAGCGCGCCGAAGCGCATCTGTTCACGCGCGCGCCGAGCGCCGAGCAAGTCGCGAAGAAGATTGACGCGTGGAAGAAGAAGGAGCAGACGCTCGCGCTCAAGCTCCAGGACAAGACCGACAACAAGGAAGTCGCGCTCGGGACGTCCAAGATCAACTACATGGACCCGCGCATCTCGGTCGCGTGGTGCAAGCGGGTATGTGCTGCCTGTGTGTGTTTGTATACGCGTGGATACCTGTATGTATACCTGAATGTATACTGAAGCTGACGTACTGACGTGCTGACATGCTGTACGCTCCGACCAGAACGAAGTGCCGATCTCGTCTGTCTTCTCCAAGACGCTGCGCGAGAAGTTTGTGTGGGCGATGGACGTCGACCCCGAGTGGAAGTTCTGAGTGTCTGAGGACCCACGCAGCTGTTTACTCACCTCACGAGTCAGCGGCTGCTTGACAGATTCATACAAACAGACAGACAGACAGACAGACAGACTCACAGACACACCGATACACTAGCGCATGGAGACTCGAGGAGCGTCCGCTCGTTTGTATGCACCAATTGCCTCAATAGAATCGACTCGCATGCCTCCCAGCAATAGCAATAGCGAGTCACGAGCAGCTCTTAACCGACTGACTGCGCCGTCAACAACGATCACTTCCACTCGTCGGCGCACTTCTTGAGCTTCTCCGTGAGCTCTGTGTGACCGCGGCGCTTCGCAAACACCCACGCCGCGTCGCCGTTCGTGTCGGTCAAGCACGGGTTCGCGCCAAGCGACAGGAGCTTGTTGACGGCGTCGTCGCGGCCGTGGTGCGCCGCTGCCATGAGCGCCGACGACAAATCCGACTCGACGCGCTGGAAGTTGACGTCCATGCCGTTCTGCACGAGGCTAAAGACCGCGTGGAAGTCCTCTTGCTTGAACGCCTTGTAGATCGCCTGGTCCATCGCCGAGCCGAGCACTTGGACGTTGCGGTCGCTGACCGAGAGACTCCCCGGCGCTTTCGACGCTGGCGCGACCGCGACCGACGCAACCGCTGGGCTGCACCGGCCCTTTTGGACGCACTTGACGCAGTGCGCGCAGCGCTCGCAGCGCTTCGCGGTCATGCGGCGGCACAGGCGGCAGTGCATGCGCTCGCCGTACTGCATCTCGTGGCCGAGGCCCTTGATCTTGAGCTCGAGCGACGCGCTGGCGTTCGACTGGTTCACGTTCGTGATGACCTGCTCGTCGAGCAAGAGCTCGTCGTCGTCGTCGTCGACGTACTCGACGAGCTCGTCGTCTTTGTGGACGTTGTCGACCTGCAAGAACGACTTGGGCTGGTACTCGAGGATCGCAGCCGGTGAGATGCGCGTCGAAGCAGTCGACGATGGAGCGGCGCTCGTTGTCGTCGATGAGCTCGTCGTCTTGGCCTCAGTATACGTCGTCGATGCCGGTGGCGGGACGCTCGCAGCGGCAAACGCGTTGCGTGCCGACGCGTCGATGACCGAACCAGCAACGACCTTGCTCTTGAGTCGGTTCGCGTCTGTATGGCTGTTGCTGTTGCTGCTGCTACCGTTCGCATGGCTGCTACTGCGTGTGTCTTTGACTGTCGATGCGACGCCACATGCGCTCTCAAAGTGGCGTCGGTACAAGTTCAAGCGGCTCCACTCGGCCGCGTAGTCTGTCGTGCACACGGCGGTTGATACTTCAATCAATCAGTATACAGATTCAGAGTCAAGGACGCTTGGCACGATCGTCATGGCCATTGAGCTGCTCTGTACGCGCGCAGCAAACGCACCAGAGCCAGCGTTCTCGAGCAGGTCGATGACGCGCGGCAGCGTCTCGCACAGAAACGCGTTCTGCTTGCGCACACTGTCGTTCTGCACGTTCACGTCCAGAATCTGCGGGGCGAGCACGAGTGGAATGTACGAAGCACGTCAAGCCCCACTTTCCACACTGACCAGCCAGCAGCTACGCTCATTTGTAAGCGTTACAGTCTGTAGTACCAATAGATACAGGCAAACGATACGTACACGCAGCAGCGCGCGCACTTGCGAGTACATCTCAATGCGGCGCTTCTCCTTCGACATGCCCGGTTCTTTGCGCCGCACGCCGTCTGCGAGCCATTCGTTCAGTACGCGCAGTCCGTTCTCGGCGTAGAAGCTGCATGGTGCCAACCACAGTCCAAGCACATGTGAGTCAAGCAGTCAGCAGCACGTACACGCATGCACACATGCATGCACACATGTGACGACGTACATTCTGGCGTCGTCGTCGCTCAGGTTCGTGATAAACATCGCAAGGATCGCGCGGTGCGTCAACGTTTGGATCGACGGCATGAGCTTGCAGAGCACCTGTGTGCGCTCAGTGCCGACGACCTCGCCGTCGTCATTCATGAGGTAGCCCAGCACGCTCACGATGTTCATCGCATTTGCGTCTTCCCACACACGCGTGCGCATCGTGCAGAGCGAGCGAGCGAGGTCGAGAGAGAGAGATCGAGATCGAGATCGAGGTCGCGCACACTGACAACGTGTGAGCCTTCGCGCTTTCCAGTTGATCAGTCTTTTCAAATGGGCTGTGTGTGTGTGTGAGTGTCAAAATTCGCATTCACTCTTTCGAGCCAATTGCAGAAATTACCTCGAGCAAGAAGTCATGGCAACCGACATGACGCTCGCGCTGCGCGAGTTTGCGCGCAAGAAGCTCACCGAAGCGAAGCAAAAGGGCGCGACGCTCGCGACTGCTACGGCAGTGTCACTCTCGAATAGCGTACCCGCGTCCACGTCGTTTGTCTTTCGCTCGTCTGCGCAGCAGCAGCAACAACAGACCACACAGACTCTCGTTTCCCTTGACGAGAAGCTCGACGCTCTCCGTACGTGTGCGCATGTGTGTGTGTGTATCCACATGTACAAGTGCGAGTGTGTGGGGTCAAAAACATGTACCTGTGAACGAGTAGTTAGTTTGCGTCACGCATGCGCAGTACTGACGAGTACACTCGAACATGTGATGGTGACTCGACGTCACAGAGCACACGAACGAGTCACTGCGCGAGTCACTGACCGACAGCAGCGCCGACACGCTCGATGCAGCTGTCTACAAGATGGACCTCATCAACGAGTCGCTTGCGTTCACGATCGAGAACATCCAGGTGCGTGGAGCGACTGATTTGGTTTCGCTGTGTTTACAGCAGCCCGACACTGGTTGCTGCAGCTGTTCGATGTGTGCGCTGGTACATCATATGTAGCTGCGTGGACGATCGTGCCTCATTCCAAGTCGCTTACTTCCACATGCACGTACGCACTACAATAGGAGTGCTCGCACGTCATGAAGTTGCTGAACCGCCAGCTGCGAGATGGCGCAGCGATGAAGAACGAGGCGCACCGGACGTTTTATCGGTCGACGCCGCTCATCCAGGACGGTGCAATGGACGAGATCAGCTACCAGTACTGAGGAGCTTCTCGCGATCTTGTGTGGACGTAGTGACTGCGTAGTGTTTTGCGTTCGCGCCTTGATCGAGGGAAGTTCGCCAGATCTAGGTTTCTATTGTGAGTTGGTGAAATACAATTTTGTAGGTTGATGAAATATATTTTTTGTAGGTTGATGAAATATATGTAGAATATCTTGCTCTTTTCTTAGCTTTCAAATGTTAGATTCCACTGTTCATACTGTGATTTCTCAAAATTATTTTACGTGGTTTCGTTGAAAGACATCTAAATTTTTCACAACAATTGGAAGTAACATGTCGAATTCAACAGTACATATTAATGATTAGATGAGGAGACCGATTTTTATCGATCGATTTATTCAGTATTTTATATGTCGACGTTAGTTAAACAAGTATGCACGAATTCTACCACCACTTTTGTCCATTATTGCCCAAATAGCCAACCTTATTGGGCAAATGGGCACATGGAAAATGATACAACACTCGAGCAAAGCAACAATGCGTGGCGTGTTCCTGCTCTTCGAGGGCGTCGACCGATGCGGCAAGACGACGCAGACGCGGCTACTGCGCGACGCGCTTGCAGCTGCGAGTCACACAGCACAGCTGCTGCACTTCCCGGACCGCAGCACAGCGATCGGACAGTCGATCCACGCGTACCTCACGAGCAGCACGAGCATGGACGACCGTGCGATCCATCTGCTCTTTTCAGCAAACCGGTGGGAGGCAGCTGCGAAGATCGAAGCGCTGCTCGCAAGCGGCGTGCACATCGTCATGGACCGCTACTCGTACAGTGGCGTGGCGTTCTCGGCCGCAAAGCCCGGCATGTCGCTCGACTGGTGCTGGCAGCCCGAAGTCGGACTGCCAAAGCCCGACGCGGTCGTGTTCCTCGACATCCCAGTCGCAAACGCGTCAGCGCGCGCCGACTTTGGCCAGGAGCGCTACGAGACGACGGCGTTCCAGGAGAAAGTCTACGCGAACTTTCACGCGATCATGGCGCGCGCAACGCCGGCGTGGCACGTGCTCGACGCGACCGAGAGCATCGAGCAAGTGCACGCGCGCGTGCTCGCGATTGCGCTGCAGTGCATTGAGACGCACGCGAGTGCACCGCTCGCGCACTTTGCGCCATTGTAGGAGAGACGACAGCGACGCCCAATAGCCACAGCTTGCAAGAGACAGAGACAGAGACAGAGACATACAAACTGACGCGTTCACACACGCAGATGCAATTGGACGCTCATGCGAGCGCTGCGATCATGGTTGCGTTGATCAGTCGCCCTGGTGCGCTACCTCGGCGTCTCGCGTGTGTGTATCGGCGGCAGCACGTCAGCACTCGACACTGTTGCTGCTGAAAGCACTGGCTCGTGAGGGGACGCGCTACGCGGCGTCGTTGCCACTGATACAGCTGCGTTGCTGGTCTGGTGCAGAAACTTGTGCATCTGCGCAAAGTCGGGTCGTAACATACTGCCGCTCTCGCCATTGCGGTAGTAGCTCTGTCCGCGTGGCCGGCGCGCGATGCTGCCCTGTGTCAACGGCCGCCGCTTCACTTGCTGGTGTGGCGGCGGCTGTGGCTGTGGATGTGCTGTAGCCATAGCACCGTTCAACGAGCGCTGTGGCTCGCGACTCGTACTCGCCTGACCACGCGCTGTCATTCTGTTGTTCTGCTGCTGCTTGTCGCCCTTTGTCCCAAAGAGCGAGTGACGCGTGAGGCTCATGTTGCCGACGCTGATGTGCAGCGCGTCGTTGCTCGCAGGCATCGATGCAGCTGCATCATCTGCTGCCTCTGCGCGCTGCCGGAGCGCATCACCGTCGCGCCACATGTGCAGCTGCAGACGGTCGAGATAGAGCTGGTGCTCGTGCGTCGCGCCGTCTGCGCAGCACCAGTGGGTCCACGCAAACGCCTCGCGCGCTGTGAGTCGCTCGTGCTTCATCAAGTAGCAGCCCACGAACGCAGCAGTTTGACTGGAACCGAATGACGAGAGCACGGCAGTCACGCCGCTCGCGCTCTCGCAGGCGTCCAGGAAACGAGCGAGCGCATCGCTGGCATCGACTGCGCAGTCGTGCGCAGCTGCTGGTGCATACATTGCGAGGTCGACGACTTCGATACCGTGCGAAGCGCGGTCGCTGTCAGCGCTCGTGTGTACTCCTAGTCGAAGCAAGAGAGTCACGTGCTGCTGCTTGAGCAGCGACGTCAAGCGTGTAGTGACAGCAAGCGGCGCTGGCGATGTCGTCGGCGGTGCGGCGTCGTCTGCAGCCGTCGCATGGAGCTCGTAGAGCACGAGCAAGCGCTTCGTGACCCACGCTGCGCGGACGTCGACCTCAGCGTCGTTGAGAGCGCGCTGCTGCTCAGCGATGCGCTGCATCACATCAGCGACTGACCCTGCACCGAGCAGCTCTGCAGCCAAACCGCTTGCGATACCTGTCAACGACACGAGCAGGTTCGGTAGCGACGGCACGACACAGCGATCTTCACGCCGCAGCATCGCAGGAAACAGCGACGCGATGTGCTCGAACGGTGCCGCTGCCTCGTGCGGATTCAGTCCGAGGTGCACGAGTCGCCACTGGCAGATGAGGTGGATCACGTGCGCATCGCTCTCTGCGGTCGCTTGCCGCAGGTAAAAGTAGAAGACGCTCGCACGGGTGCTGTTCTGCGTGGTTGCTGCTGCTGCTGCTGCTGCTATCGTTGACTCGGCGGTGCTAGTGTCTGAAGAGCGCTCACTGCTTGGTATCCTGTTCGCGTCGGCGAGATAGCAGGCGAGAAAGGCGTGGAACTGCACAGCCTCGTTCAGGTCTGCGGTTGGCGAGCGCGTCTGTGCAACGTAGTCATCGAGCGAGACGAAGCGAACGCCAGGCACCGCTGCTGGCAGTGTCCGGCAGTTCGCACCAATCGATCTCGTCGTCGACTGTCCCGGTGCACGGGTGTTTCGCAGCTGGAGTCGCTCGGTATCGCGCAGCGTGACGAAGAAGAACCGGCGTGGTAGGAACTCAACCGCAGATGCGGCCGACTTGCGCTTCATCTCGTGACACAGTCGCTCGCTGCGAGCACTCTTGCGCGCGTCGTGGACGTCGTCGATGGAGTCGCCAGAAACGGCGCGGCCATCAGCACCACAGTGCGTCGCTGCGTTTGTCGCTGCTATTGCAAATGCCACTGCTAAGTGATGTCGTTTGTGACGCTTCGTGTGTCAGCTAATAATACAATCGACTTGAGGTATACAAATCACAGATGTAAGATCGAGATGAAGCGACTACAATCACTCGCTCGCTGCTCACAATTCAATTCTGCACGCCATGCGCATGCGACGACCGTCACGCGCATGCGCACACGGGGGCGAGAGCACACGATAGACAGGACGCAACGATGGCGTCTGTCAGCGCGCTGCTCGCGTACGGTGGCAAGCGCGGGTCCGCGAAGAAGACAAAACAAAAGTACCTGGCGTCACAGAGCAGCAGCAGTGCGGCGACATCACAGCCCAAGCTGCTGCATGCATTCGAGGAAGCGATCCAGCGGCGCGACTTCCAGCAAGTGCTCTGGATGATCGCAAACGACGACGTCGATGTTGCGCACGAGACGAGCAACGGCGAGACCGCGATCCTTGCAGCTGTGTCTGCCAAGAACAGCGATGCGCTGCGTATGCTGGTGGACAGGTACGACTCTGCGAGCGCTCTCCAGACGACAACTGCCTGTTTGACTCACTGACGTTGCTGCGTTTGTGCGTGATCGAACTGACTGTCTTGGATGTGACGATCGGAGCAGCGGCGTCTCAATCAACAGTACGAACCGGAAAGGCTACACGCCACTGATGCGAGCGATCGCTGCAGCCGCGCCGTTCGCTGAGGTGACCGCCGCACTGCCACAGATACAGCAAAGACGGTCAACGCGGCGACGGCAGTCGTCTCGCGCATCCTTGGCAATGCCACTTACGCTCGATGCGGCTCTGATCGCGTCCAAGTGCGGAGGCGACGACAGTGTACGCGGGTCCGAGCAGTTCGACAACGCGATGCTACAAGCTGTGCTGCAGCTCAAACCCGACGTGCTCATGCGCGATGCACACGGTAAGACTGCGTCTGACTGGGCCCGACGCACGCACAACGTAGAGGCACTGCAGCTGCTGGACGCGTACTGCATTACGAACTCGTTGCACAATGCAGCGACGTCAAGCCGCGAGCAGCGCATCGCCGAGTGTCTCGCGCTGTTGCAGCGCCACGACGAGTACGTCGCCGCGCTTGAACGCCGCTTCTTGAGTCAGCACAGTATCGACGAGAGCAAATTCGTGCGCTTTGTTACGGACGCAGTCGCGGCGCTGCCGTTCGCAGACTTTGACGCGAGCGTCACCGACCTCCACAAGGCGCAAGTGGTGATTGTGTCGACCTACGACGACCCGCGTGCCGCGTACTTTGTAAATCGCGAGAGCCGCCAGGGCTGGACGCCGCTCACCAAGGCAGCGGCGAACGGATGCGTCTCAGCAGTGCAAGCGCTCGTTGAGGTCGGTGCCGTTGTGGATCACGAGACGCGGTTGCACCACACGGCGTTGACGTGGGCGAGCTACTGCGGCCACGAGCCGGTCGTGCTGCAGCTGCTGCGGATCGGTGTGCACGTCAATCGGCAGACGCGCGAGGGCAAGACCGCGCTCATCCACGCCGTGAGCAACACGCAGCCCAAGATCGTACACCACTTGCTGCTCGCGCTGCGCGCGCAGTCGTACCCGACGCGAGCGAAAGACGCGTTCGACGCCGACGTGACGGTGCTAAACCGGCGCAAGAGCATGAAATCGGCGTGGAAGCGCGTGATGAGCGATCCGAACGCACCGGTGGAGAGCCGCCTCGAGTGGCACGAGGCGTTCTGCAGTCTCGTGGGTGTGCAGGATGCGAACGGCAAGAGCGCGCTGCAGTACGCCGAAGCGCTCTGTCGTCCGCACTCGCGCGACTCAGCTGGAGTTGCAGATGCAGCTGCAGCAGTACAAGGGGTAGCAACACTGAGCGATGATGTAAACCACGACAACGACAGCACTAACCTTATGGCAGCGTGTACGCCAGCAGCCCGCGTACTGCAGCTTCTGCAGAGCGCGTTGCACGATGCGCACAACCACGCGCAGTACGTCGAGCGGAACGAAGCGCGCACGCGTAAGACCAAGTGCCGGTCACCCGGCTGCTTGTTCGTTGGGCCGCGCGACACGATGCCCGTGCACGAGCAGCACCAGTGCCTTAAGCGCGTAGTACAATGCGAGCAGTGCGGCGTCGCGATTGTGTTTGAGACCCAGGAGCAACACGACCGCGCCGAGTGCACCATGCGCCGCATAGCGTGTAACAACCTCCAGCACGGCTGCCTCGAGCGCGTCGTCTTCCGAGACCTCGCGGCGCACACTACGTATCACTGCCGCAAGCGCGTACTGAACTGCCGGCGCGAGTGCGGCAAAGCCGTTGTGTTTGACGACCTCGTCACACACGAGAGCGCGCAGTGTCCGCTGCGCACCGTCGAGTGCGAGCTCGGCTGCCCTGCGACGTTCCTCGCGAACGAGAGCGCGGTGCACCGCCGCAAGTACTGCCCGAAGCGGCAGATCGTCTGCGCAGGCGAGTCGACACAGAGCACCGGTGGTAGTGGCGGTGGATGCGGCATGCTCGTCGTCGCGGACGAGATGGCGTTCCATCGCTCGCATCTCTGCGAGAAACGCAAGATTGCGTGTCAGTGGGCAAACCACGGCTGCGCCAAAGCGATTGGCGGTTCGCCCGAGAGTCGCTACCACCACGAGCAGCGCGAGTGTCCGTTCCGGCTCGCACGTTGCCGCAACGACTGCGCGCTCAGCGGCTCGTTGTTGTATTGTTTTCTTGACGAGCACTACACGTGGCAGTGCGAACGCGAGCGCAAGCCGTGTCCACACAGCTGCGAGGACGACAATGGCGCCGTGCAGGCGTTACCGGCACACTTTCTCGACGTGCACGTGCTCGAAGACGCTGGGGACTGTGAGCGGCGTCTGGTGCGCTGCCCGCTAGACCTGTGCGGAAAGCGACTCACGCTGTTTGATGCGCTCGAACACAGCAGCGACGACAACGACGACGGCGGTGACGCACGGCTGATGAGCTCCGACGTGGCGCTGAGTGCGCTCGAGCACCGCGACACGAGTCTCCGCGCTCTGCAGCAGCGCGTCGCGACATCCAAACACTTCCTCGATCGTCTGCGGCACGTGCACAGCGACGATGGTGACGTAGAGAGCGCCACTAGTGATGGCATCACTAATGACGATACCGTCGCCGTCGCCACTGCTGACGCATGGAACCTCATGACGCGAAACTCCATGACACGACAGGTGCTCATCGAATGGCTCGAAGCCCAGCACGCGCGTCTCACAAACGATCTCGAGTATATCGAGGCTGAGAAGCAGCGACGCGCAGTGCGCTGTCGCGTGCTCACGTACGCAGCGAGCGACGGCAACGGCAACGGGAAGCACCTGATCGAGTTTGCAGACGGCCACTCGGAGTGGCTTTCGCTACATTGTCGCGAGTACGAGGTCGTCTTGCCACTCGCCGCCGCTGCATCGACGCAGCCGACGGTAGCGTTACCGAGTGCTGTCGCTGCATGCGACGCACCTGCGAACCCGATCGAGACGTTCCAGTGTCAGCGCATCGAAGCGCGCGCGCTGCCGCACCACATGAGCCACGAGTGCGCGCTTCGGCTCGTGCCGTGTCCACTCGGCTGTGCGCAGAGGCTACCGTCGCACAGTGTCGCCAAGCACATTGCCAAGCGCTGCAATCTGCGCAATGCGTCGTGCCGCCTCGGCTGTGGCGCCGTGATGCCGTTCGCGGCGCTCAGCGAGCACGAAGAGCTCGCGTGCGCGCTGCGGTCCGTGTTCTGCGAGCACTGCCACGAGTCGATCAAGTGGCAGGCGCTCACGACCCACGTGCAACGTACGTGTACGAAGAAGCCGCGGCGCTGCCGACTCGGATGCGCTGCTGAGGTGCCCTGGTGCGATGCCGCAGACCACGAAGCTGCACACTGCCCAAAGC
The DNA here is from genome assembly GCA_023336405.1 of Globisporangium echinulatum. NCBI lineage: Eukaryota > Oomycota > Peronosporomycetes > Pythiales > Pythiaceae > Globisporangium > Globisporangium echinulatum. The sequence goes on along the minus strand of JAADWX010000044.1, from coordinate 24,687 downwards.
GGCTCGTGGCGTGTGCGCGGTGCGCCAAGCCCGTGTGGTTTAGTGAACAGCGCGCGCACGACATCAACGAGTGTCCGTTACGCGAGTACGGTCCGTGCGACGCGCAGTGTGGCGTTGTACTGCGGCACAACGAGGTCGGGCACCACTTACTGTTCGACTGCACGCAGCGCATTGTGACGTGCGCGAGTTGCGAGCAGCGCATCGTGTTTGCGCAGCTGCCCGAGCACAAAGTGTTGCTGTGCCCGCACCGACTCGTGCATTGTCGTCGCGGCTGCGGGCAGCTGCTCGCAGAGCGCGACGCCGAGCACCACGAGGAGGACGAGTGCGCCAAACGCCTCGTGTTCTGCACCTACCGCTGCGGTCTGTACGTGCCGTGCTGCGACCTCGACGCGCACCTCGAGCTCACGTGTGCAATGCGCGTGATCGAGTGTCCAAGCGGCTGCCAGGAGCGACTCGCGGCGCACCAGTTTGAGCACCACTGGACGCGCTGTCGTCAGCGCCTGTGCGCGTGCGGCACGGGCGCCAAGATCTGCACGCGGCCGATTCGGCTCTGGTACATGAACCGGCAGCTCGTGCGCTGTACGGCGCATAATGAAACAGCGTTGCTCGCAGCGATCAAAACGGGCGACGAGGACCTCGTGACGTACTTCTTGCAAAATGTCGACGCTGCAGAGGCGCTGCGCGACGAGTGCGCGAACGGCTTTGCGCCGCTCTCGATGGCTGTGAGTCTCGGCCACGTCGCGATTGTCAAGGTGCTCCTGCGTTTCGGCGCCGACGTGAACGCCGAGACAACGCGTGGCCGCACAGCGCTCGCCGAGGCGTGTCTCGCGCAGCACGCCGAGCTCGTCGAGTTGCTCCTCGAACACCGTGCGAGCGTCGCACACACGAATCGCCACGGCCGCAACCTCATGGCGATGGTGCGGTCGTTTGCTGCCACCGAGCGCGAGAATGAGAGCGAGCAGCAGGATGTGCCGCGTGCAGTCAACGGTCGGAGCTCCTGGCGCACGATCGTGCAGCTACTCGAGGACCGCGAGGCGCTCGAGCAGCAGCAGCGTGCGCTGTTCATCGCGATTGCGACGTCCGACTATGACTTTGTGGCGCAGTTCCTCCGGTTCAGCGGCGCACGGCGCTCCAGTGACGAGCTCGAGCGACTGCGCAACGAGCTACGCGAGCAAGAGCTACGCGTGCAGCGTACACGCACCGAGCACAGCGACGCCATCCGTGTGTTCAACGAGAGCGTCGCGGACGCGGAGGCCAAGGCCGCGCGTGTCACGAACCTCTCGGAGCAGGTGCTCGACTGCTCGAGCCAGATTGCGCGCGTGGCCGTGCACCACGACGCGTCGCTTGCCGACTCGAGCGCGCTCGAGGCCGACATGCAGCGACTCATCCGCGAAATCACGGCGCAGGACATTGCGACGCTTGTGAACGTGCACGTGCCACCGGACGCGTACCTCGTCGTGATGAAAGCGATCTGCATGCTCAGTGGCGTACTGCCACGCGGCCGGCGCAACGCCGCCGAGTACACGGCGATGGAGTGGTGGAAAGCTGCGCAGGCGCTGCTCATGGACCGCACGCTGCTACAGCGGCTGCGCGGATACCGCAAGAGCGTCGTGACGCCCGATGTGATGGCCAAAGTGCGGCGCGAGTGCATGCGCACGCCAGTGTTTGCGGCTTCGACTGCGCTCTTCGACGAGCTTATGGGCGTGGGTGGTGCAGCTGATGCCGACACGCCAAACTCGGTCGTTGAACGCAAGGCGATTGCGCGGCTCCCGCCTGTCGAGTCTTTGCGCGGCGACATCGTGACGCTGCTTGCGGCCTGGGTCAAGGGCGTCGAGATGGAGTACCGATCGCACGCCGAGCAGCAGACGCTCGGTGACCGCAAGCGCCGACTCGCGATCTCGCTCGGCTCGACCCGCGAGACGCTGCAGCAGGCGCAGTTCGACATGCAGGTTGCGATGCGGTCGCTGCCGGCGCGTCAGGACGAAGTCGATGCTGCGCGCATGGCTGCCGAGAGCGAAGACCGCGCGTTGTTCGCTGCGCAGCAACGGGTTCAGGCGTTCCGCGTGCTCACGTTTACAGCGCTCAACGGCCACACGCCGCTGTCGTTTGCCGCTGCCATCGGCAACGAAGCGATGGTGCACACGTTGCTCGCGCATGGCGCGCGCGCCGGGTACGCAGACGACGAACAACACCTCTGTGCGTCGTTCCTGCAGCTGCTCGCTCGCGACTTTGTCGCGCGGCGGCGCGCCAAGCGAGAACGCGAGGCGGAATCGCCGTCATCGCTGCAACTCGTGTCCAAGGCGCGATCCGACGCTGCGGTTGGCGCGCTCGTGCGCAACGTCGCGCTCGCGTTTTTGCTGAGCCACTACCGGCGCAAGATTGCGTTCTTTCGCCAGACGCATCGCGTGGCGCTGCACGAAGCCGTCTTCAATGGCTTCCCGGAAGTCGCCGACGTACTGCTCGCGCACGGCGCGGCGCTTTGGCACAAGACGCGCGTGTTGCCCGTGCGCGTGTTCCCCGGCGCGATCTACGACGATGGAGACGGCACAGCTGAGCAGCAGCAGCAACAACAACTGCCTGGCGGTTGGACGCTCACGCCACTTGTCGACGATTTTGTCGACGCGACCGCGCACAAGCATCGCCCGCCGATGCTGCTGCGCGACACGTTGGAGCTCGCGATGCGGCGATGGGACTGCGCAGTGTTCCGCACTGGCCGCGGCTGGGACCCGAGCGCGACGCGGTACAGCGACACACAGGCGTTCGTCGAATCGGTGCTCACGGCGCTCGACGCTGCGCAGCAGCAGCGCCGCAATGAGCTCGCGGCGCGCAAGTGCGTGTTGAAGAAAACCGCCGAGCAGCGCGCGCTGCACGCAGCACTCGAAGTCGCAATCGTCGCGCGCAACTTTGTCGCTGCTGCAGCGCTGCTCGATGCCGGCGCGCATGCCGACTATGAGACGACGCGCGACGGCCGCACGGTGCTCATGGCAGCGTGCAGTGACGAGCAGTTTGTGCAGAACGCAGACGCGCGCGACGTGCTCGCGGTCGAGTTCCTGCTCGACCGCGCGACGAATCGCCCGCTCGTGAACTTTGAGAGTGCGTCGGGTCGCACAGCGCTGGTCACGGCGGCATACGCTGGCGCGCGACTGTGTGCGCAGGCGCTGCTTGACCGCGGCGCGAGCGTGAACCTGGCGACACGGCGCGCAGGCACGACCGCACTCATGGCGGCGGCCGCGAACGGCCAGACTGCGTTCGTGCGCTTCCTCGTCGAGCAGCCCAACATCGACGTGTTCGCAGTCGACCGTGCAGGTCGCACGGCGTTCGCGCATGCACAAGCACACGGCTTTGACGACGCCATGCGCGTGCTCGGTGCAGCCATGGCGGGCAACCGCGGCTGTTTCTACGCGGGCACGTCGGCGCTCCACGGTGTGTGCAAGTGGGGCTGCGGCCTCATGACTGCGGTTGAGAACCGTGCCGTGCGCGGCGGCGTCGTGTCGCACGTGACGCACCCGCTCGCGTACCACGAAGCGACCGCGTGCCCCAAACGGCTCGTGGCGTGCACGCTTGCGTGTGGCATCGAGATCTGGGCCGAGCACCTGCTCGAGCACCTTGCAAGCGAATGTAGACTGCGGATCGTGGCGTGCACGCATCCCAAGTGCGGTGCGATGCTGCCGTACGAACAGCTCGATAGACACAGCCACGACGAGTGCGACTGGCGCATCGTGCACTGCAGCTGCGGCGAGCAGATGCCATATACAAAGCACATCGTGCACGCTGCAAGTCGCTGTGTGATGCGGCTCGTTACGTGTCCGCTCGCGTGCGATGACGATGGCGGAGCGCTGACATTGCGATTCGCGGACGTCAAGCACCACGTGAGCACCGAGTGTCCGAACCGGCGCGTGCGGTGCCGCAACGGCTGCAGCGCAGGCGACCTGCTCTTTAAGCACCGCGGACACCACGAGCAGCACGCGTGCGCGTTGCGGCGCGTACAGTGCAAGTGGGGCTGCGACGAGCCTGTGCGCGCGACTGCGCAGCAGCACCACGAGAGCAACGAGTGTCTGCTGCGGCAAGTGGCATGTCCGAACAAGTGCGGACAGCTCGACGTGCGCTGGCTCGAGCTGCAACAGCATGTGACCGACCACTGCGCGCGGCGACTTGTGCTGTGCACACTCGGCTGTGGCCGCCGCGTGCCGCTGCACGTCATGTCGCACCACGCGCAGAGCGAGTGCCGCAAGTGCATTGTAGTATGCGCGCTCGGCTGCGGCGAGCAGCTCATCGAAGACGATCGCGCGCAGCACGAAGCGACTGCATGCGCGCTGCGCATCTCACTCTGTGGACTCTGCGGTCAGACGAACATCCCGCTCGCGCAGCTCGCAGCGCATCGTGCTGAGCACTGCCGCATGCGGCTCGTGACGTGTCGCTACGCGTGCTTTGTCAAGCAGCTGCTCGCGCACGAGAAGGAGCGGCACGAGAGCGCCGAGTGCGCGCTGCGGCCGATCTGGTGTCCGCTCGGGTGCCGCGACGTGCTCGTTGCAAATACGCTCCGGAAGCACGAGCGCGTGTGCACGATGCGCTTCGTGATGTGCTCGCTCGGCTGCGGCGTCGAGCTGCGCGAGCGCGACCGCGCGCACCACGAGGCGACCGAGTGTGCGCAAGTACGGCGACGGCCCGGCGGTGGTGGGCAGCGCTGACGACAGAGGATGGAGCAGCAGATCAGCGGGTAGCAAGTTCATTACCGCTTCATCTGGGCGTGCTTGAGTCCAACATTGTAAACACATTGGTGCCTCCACAGACAGACATACTAGCGCGTTGGAGCCGCAGCGTGCTTGTATATCGATAGCGTTTCGTGAACAAGGTGAGCAAAGCGTTTGCGTTGTACAAGTGGAGAGCAAAGCGACGAAGCTTATGACAGGGCACTGCTTCGGTGTCCATCCGAGTAGAGATTAACGGAGTTGGACGAGCACTTGTGAAAAACTAACGACGAGCGATCACTTGCTTCAGCATTGATCTCGTCTTGCCAACTCGACTGAAGAGCATAACAATAAGGATGCGTTTGGTGCTGAGATCCAGGGACGCAAAGCAACGTCGTCGAAGCATACGCAGTGACCATAAGCGTCATGTGTGTGGTGAATCAGTGAGCTGATACTCAACTACAAAGAAGCTGCTGGTCATTGAGCTAGTACCAATTACTATCACATTCAGTATCGCATTCGAGGTCGAATAAGCGAAAAAATTGCATCATGATGCATTGCAAGCAATGTCAACGTGCACTCGAGTCCGAGCCCGCTGCAGCCTTTGCAGGTACGATTCATGCACGTTGCTTTGGTGTGTGCTTGTGTGCACTTTCGTGCGCATGGCTGACGAGACTTTCGCGTATGCACCTTGCGTCACGATGCAATGGCAGCAGGACATGTGCTTGGCGAGAGCTACGTGCTGCTGCCAACCGCCACTTCGCCGCGCAGTGCAGCACAGCAGGTGGCGTCAAGCATGCTGCTCCTTGAAGCGAGCGCGATGAGCTTCATGGGCGATGCGTTTGGTAGCAGCGGCACTGACGAGCTCGGACTCGGTGGGGCTGGCGCGAGCTACGACTACTTTGCGAGTAGCGGCAACGCGAACGGCCCCGTGATGTCGGACCAGCGCTTCCAGGAGCAGTACTTTGGCCACGACGCACCGCGCGTCACATCGACTGGAAGCAGGAGCGCCGATCCGAGTCCGCGCAGCAGCAGCAATGCACACAATCGCCGTCAACGGAGCACAGCCGTGAGCGCCCACGCGTATCGCGACAAGCCGTCGTCGCTCGACGACAGCATGAGCGGAGTCGTCGCGCACGCCGACTTGAGCCACCAAGTGCAGCTCATTACAACCCACCACGCGCACTGGTGCGTGTTTGTATGTATCATATGCAGCAGTGCTGGTTGTGGCGATGCTGAGACTAAACTGAGAGCTCTGATGACTACGAGCGGCTTCTAGTGCCGGTGTGCCCGTGACGACACCGGCGTGCAAAGAGTGCGTCGACAGCATGATCCAGCAGATCGACAGGTGCGCGTACTAATGGAACTGCTCTATGAATGACACGTACTCACTGACTGTCACACGTGACGCCCAGACAAGCCGAGCGCGCGCGCTTTGACAAGCGCAGCTTCACGGGCTTCCTGCACTCGACTGGCTCGTCCGTGCGCAACGAAGACGTCGACCAGATCCACGAGCGCATCCGCTACGTACGCCTTGTCTATATATGTGTCTGTGTGCTTGTCTATTGCGTGGCACACCATCTGAACGCATTGTCTTTGGCGTACACATGACTTGGCAGTACGAAGAGGAGCTCGCAGCGCTCACGGAGAACCTCTCGCTCATGGAGAAGGAGCGCGCTGAGATCCACGCGCAGCAGCAGGCGTTGAGTGCTGACGCAGCAGCGCTCGCGCACGAACAGACGCTCGTGTGGCACGAGCTCAACGCGCTCGACTTTGACGACGCGACGTTCAGCGACCTGCGCGACGTTGCGCGCGCGCAGATCGAGCGCGTCGAGCAGCAGAGCGCGAGTGTGCAGCAGCTGAGTATCATGACTGAGCTCTTTAGTATCGGACAGAGCGGGCCGTTTGCAACGATCAACGGCTTTCGCGTCGGACAGCTCGCAACTGCTGCCGTTGAGTGGAACGAGATCAACGCGGGGCTCGGCGAAGCAGCGCTGCTGCTCCAGACGCTCGCGGACGACATTGGGTTGGAGTTCTCCGAGTAAGTACGATTCGCAATAGGTGTACCACAGAACTGCACTGCACTGATATAGGATGCGAGTCGCCTGGATGGAATGGCTCACATGACGCTGTGTCGGCAGCTTCAAGATCGTACCGCTCGGGAGCTTCTCGAAGATTGTGCGGCTGACAAATCTGCGCATGGAGTACTCGCTGTACGTGCCTGTGTGTTGCTGCTGTCGCACTCACCAACCACTCCTACCTTACATAGTTACACGCTCTGTCTATCTAATACGCGGCGACTGCGACTGTCGTTCAGTCACGGGTCGGACCACGACAACTTTGGCGAGTCGCACTTCAACTTGGGCCTCGGCGCGTGGATCACGTGTCTCCGGCAACTCGTTGCAGCTGCAGAAGCGGCCGACCGGACGTTGCGCGTGCCGTACAAGATCTCAAAGCACGCGATCAACGGCTGCTCGGTGCTCTTTCTCAAGAACCGGCAGACCGAGTGGACGAAAGCGCTCAAGTACGCGCTCACGAACCTCAAGTGGCTCTTGACGTGGGTTGTCACGCGCAGTAGTAGCAGTCGGCACGCGTGACGTGCTTGGTGGAGAATGCAGTAATCGAGTCCGTCTGGACGTTGCACTGACTCGCAATTGCTGCCATCAGTCGAATACGAACAATAGCACATGAGTCGGACTAGCAGTATACGGATCATCTATTGCTATGGTGGCATCGCGTAGGAGGGAAAGGAAGACGCGATGCGAGTCTACTTGTGTACAAAAGCGCATGCGCGCGCGCAGGCGTAGAAGCGAGCACGCAGCGGCTGCGGAATAATTACGACGCGCCAAGTGCAAGTGGCAGGTGGATGACCATGAAGGGAGGTCTCTGTAGCGCTAGATGCAGCAGCAGTCAGCAGCCGACGCACTTTCTCAGTCCATGAGGTTCTCGATCGCAACGGAATGCCGCTTCGATGACACCTGCGAACACGTCGCAGTCGAGCCCTCAAGTTCGCTAAAGAGCCGCTTGCGCTCGGAGACCGCACTGTCCATGAGCGTGTCGTGCGCTTCCTCGAAAAAGTGCAGCAGCAGCCGCGCGTCTTCGCTGTCGACGCGCACCGTGTGCTGCAGCTCGTGCAGCGGGCGCTGGAGCTCGGTCCGCCCATGTTTGGGCTTGTGTGGCGACGCTTTCTTGCCACGTGCGCTCGCACTTGTTGCGATAGACGCAGTCGCCGTGCCAGGCGCTGCTGGCGGGCCGCTCGTAGACGTCGGCAATGCAGCGAGCGACTCGAGGAACTGCGTCTCGACGACCGCGAGCTCGGATGCTGCTGCTGCGATCGCGTGGAGGTTGTCGTCCGTCGCTTCGAGCGCGCGGAAGATCTGCTTGCCGATCGAGCTGTTGCCCTTGAGCTTCTTTGTCACGCGCATCGCTTCGCAGTTGAGCCGCTTGGCGAGGTACCACCGCAGCGACGTGCCGTCCTCGACATGGAGGAGCCCGCGCTTAAAGTAGTGGATGATCAGGTTCGTGAACGCCTCTTCTTCCGGTGTCCACTTGCCACTGCGCAGACCCGGTGGGCACTTGGACTTGGTCGACCGCTTCTCTTTGCTGTGCGCTTTTGCCGACGCGTCCGACTCGGCGCCGCTCGTGCTTGCGACAGTCGGCAGCATGTTGCTCGCAGTGTGTGCTGTCGCAGTAAGGACGCCACGTGTGTCATGCGAACGGCTGCTGCCGTTGTGGCGCCGCTGGAAGCTGTTCACGTACGTTTCCTCGGCCGAGGCGTACTCTTCGTGCTTGACGAGCACGGGCACTGGGATGCTCTTGTGTTCGACGTAGTTCTCCTGCTCGCTGCTGGCGTTGCGCAGATCGCGCTCGGCGCTGACCATCGACAGCATGCTCTGGGCGGCGGCGGTTGTGGCTCGTTGCGTCGTCGTGGTCGCTGCGAACTTCAACAAGCGGGTGTGGAGCTGGAAGCCGAGCTATGTAGGTGCTGCGAGTGCGTTCGCAATGGCGATGTCGAGCGACGTCAGTGGTGTGCGCGCGTGCTTGAAGCGTGTGGGGCGTTGGCGTTGAAGCGGTCGTGGTGGCGCTTGTCGATTGAAGTCCACGAGTCGAGTCGAGCCGGCGTGGGCCGCGCTTCAAGTAGGAAGGCGGCAAACAGACCAGACAGCGAGGGCGGCGGCGCCAGCCAAGCACTGGCTACGGCGACGACGAGGCGAGACTCGAGCCAATGCAATAGACTTGCATACAGAGAGGGAGAGAGAGAGCACTGCTGCTGTCTTGCCCAAGAACGCACCATCTGTATCGAGCACTTCTTCGCTCCAGACCACCCATAATGAACACAACATCACGCCCAAAAAAAGACGCGCAAGGTTGTCACACATTCATTTCCACAAAACGCTATATATACTAAGTGTATCATGGGAATCTGGCAGCTAAGTGAGCACGAACCACCAAACTCGCATGAGCGAGCGAGTACACGCTGAGCGCGACCACGACACCAACCAGCACGCACCACCTGAGTACTCGCTCACTTGCTGCTCCAATCGCGCTCATGTGCATGCATGCAGACACGGTGCACGTGCTGTGGTCGTGTGAGGCAGCAGTGTTGACGAGATGAGGGGATGCGGGAGCACTCACACGCGCAAAAAGTCCCTAAACCATCCCAGCTGTATTTTGACGTTGCCTACTTGATTCCATCGGCTCCGAACTTCGCTCGCATCGCGACTCGCACCGTGTGAGCGACCTATCAACAGGAACAAGTGCGACAACGACTTACTCGTAGCGTCGAGTTGAGCTGGTCGTGTGAGGCGAACATGTACACATGCGAGGCGACAATGCGTGCGTGCTTGCGTCGAGTCGACGAGGTCGAGCCAGTTGAGCAAGCGACACACACAAATTTATCGAGTCAGTGAAGCCAGATGACTTCAAGTTCGCGTAAATGAGTATTTACACAAATGATCGCGATTGTTTGACTACATTGCAATGAACGTTAGCTCGTTTTCTGTTTTGAAGTGTCTCGATTTTCAGCCAATCGATGATTGCTAAAACCGACTTTTTCTCAAATCAAAACCACTTCTAGTCAACTTCAACGTGAAACGAAAAAAAACGAGAAACGGCTTGATTTTTCAAAATTACACAGATGTCCTGTTATCTTTCGATCGATACTCGGCTACCTCAAAGCCGATTTTCCAGTTTGCTAGCCTCCGTTTGCGATTCTTGCACCCGAAGCTGCTGAAAGCGTTGCTCGAGCTGCTGCATGATGCAACAACAACAGTGAAGCAACTCGGTCTAGCAAACAGTCAACGAACAGAGACTTCGAGAAGCGTGGCACCAGTTCCTATGAAGTGACGTGTCATTCGTGCCTTTTGTTCGGGGTTAGTCGATTTCCATCCGCTGTTGAGCTGCTGTTATTGCCCATACCAGTGATTTAACTTTGCGAGTGCGCCAGTACCGACTTTTGCGAAGCCCACTAGCAACAGTATCACTTTCACTACTCCGAACGGATGGCCTAGAAATACAGTTGTATCTTGTTGCACTCGTCGTCGTGCAAGTTCAGATGCATCCACGACTTGGTTTTTCAACGATCCTGTCGAGCATTTTTACTCGCGGACACGAGTACTAAGTAGACGCATCGGGATTTATCCCCTCAAACACGGAGACTTCGCATTGTGTTTGTCTATTCTCCAGATCGACAACGGTTAAACAAGAGTACAAGTACCCGTAGCAATGCAGCCTCATGGCTGTATGGATACGTTGCTCCAATCTGATCTGGAGCACAACCGAGTTCTTGCGAGAGCTACTGCCGCACTTGGAACTCGATACACGCGCGAGCGCTTGAGCGAGTTACGAGTTTCAGTCGTTGAACTGGGATTGCTAGTATCGCTAAACTGATTACTGGCTGGACAAGAGTACAAGTGAAACGTAGTCAGAACGGTCGTTACATGATGCTGGTTCCGATACAATTCCTTCTTCGAAAGTGAGTTCCTAGCGACACGAGTCGCATAGCGACACACACAGTTCTCGATTCTCCATCGACCACGCACTCTCGACTTGACTACCTACTCCGACTTCAACTCCTCTCTCTTCCGCGCTACACGAGCTTGGCTCAAGGTCGTCACGCTACCTCGTCTTTTCTCATCCTGTTAACACTCTTGTAGAAGTCCAAGCACGTCCATCTACCTCATGGCGCTACGTCGACTCGTAGTCGACGCCGCCGGGTCGCTCAGCGATCTCGTCGCAAACGCATCGGACACGATGACGACGACGACGACGACGCCAGTCTCAACTGTTGTTGCAACAGTTGCGCCGTTGCTCAACGCCACCACAAAAGTTGCGAATGCAAGTGCAGTGGCCGCCGTGACGCCAAGTCCGGCGCAACTCGCAGGCATCGCGGCCCAGAAGGCGTTCCTCGACTTCATGCGCGCCAAGATCTACACGCTGCAGCTCTACTTGCTTGCAGGCTACGGCATCATGTTTGTCCTCTGCATCATCCTCATCACGTACTTGCGCTTCAACCGCCAAGTAGCGTTCCGAGGCGACGAGAGCGCGGCACGCAAAGTCATCCTTCCAGCGTTCGAGCCGCTGCTGTGCATCCTCGCAGCAGCAACGGGCGTGTACACGGCCTTCTTTTGCTCGGCGCTCATCACGCACCGGTACATGTACGACATTCCAAAAATCGCAACCGAGGTGTTCTACTCGGGTCGGCAGTTTGTCTTCCTAAGCGTCGTCGTCTTCATGCTTCAGTCGTCCGTGTCGTGGCCAGCGCTGCGGCGTTCGGTGCTCATCACGTTTGTGCTTTCGACGTACACGATCCCGGTCGTGTGGTACATGGTCACGTACCGCCCTGCAAGCGAGCTGTACATGGTCATGACCGTGTCGCGCGCCCCGATGCTCCTGCTGTACACGTATATCTTCATCCGGCCGTCTGGCCGCGCAAGCAAGCGGACGCTGCGCGAGTTCTGCATCTTTGCGTACATCTACTACGCACTGCTCTTCACGTACAACGAGCTCTTTCGGGTCAAGATGATCGAAGCGGGCTTCACGCTCACGTACGCAAACCTGCTGTGTGGCTCGCTCTGTCCCCTCGTGATCTGGCGCGTGCTCCGGGCCGACACCGAGCACTGGCGTGGTATGGGACAGCGTGCGTGTGCGCTCCAGCGGCTCTTCCGGCAGAACAAGAACCTACCGGAGCGCGTCTCGTCCAAGGGTCTCCACGTGCTCATTGAGATGCACCGCAAGTATATCATCGACTTTGCGTACCTCGAGCTCAAGAATCGCATCGGCGTTGGCGCGAGTGCGTTCGTGTTCAGCGGTCTGCTCAAGAACGCGATCCCGGTCGCCGTCAAGGTGTACACGCCCGTGGACTTTACCGAAGACACGGTCGCCGAGTTTTCACAGGAGGCCGCGCTCTGCGGCGCGCTGCACCACCCAAACATTGTCAAGTTCTACGGCATGTGCGTGTCGCCGCCGACGATCTGTCTCGTATCCGAGCTCTGCCAAGGCAGTCTCGAAGACGTGACGTGTGCGATCGCACGGCGCCTGACGCCGCAGCACCACAACCGCCAGCAGATGCTGCTCAACATCGGCTACATGCTCGACGCGTCGCGCGCCGTTGCGTACATCCACAGCTTCTCGCCGCCGTTCGTGCATCGCGACATCAAGCCGGCCAACTTCCTCGTCGATGCCGAGAGCACAGTCAAACTGACGGACTTTGGTGAGTCGCGCAGTCTGCCACGGAGCTGCATGGGCGCCGACTGTAGTAGTAACAACAGCAGCAACAGCAGTAGCAAGAAGAAGTCAACGGCAGGGGCGACTAGCGAGACCACCAAGCTCGCAAACGGCGGTGTTGGTCGACTTGGTCGGCTCGGTCGCATGCTTGTCGGCGGCAAAAGCGCTCACACGCAGTTGCCACACCTGCAGCACACGCGCGTCGCGAGTGGCGCCGGCGACCACGCCGACGACGACGTGCGCATGACGGTCAAGGGCACGGTCGACTACATGGCGCCCGAGATCATCCAGGGCAAAGCGGGACAAGCGACGTACGGCGAAGCTGCGGACGTCTACTCGCTCGGCATCACGATGTGGGACATCCTGAACCCCGGGCGCGACAAATTCCATACGACGAACCACTTCCTCGTGTTCGAGTCCGTCACGGCCGGCGAGCGGCCCGAGTTGGATGCGCGCGTGCACCCAGGATTGCGCGCCGTGATCGAGAGCGCGTGGCGCGGCGATGCACGCATGCGACCAACCGCTCAGAGCATCGTTGCGACGCTCGAGAGCATCCAGGAAGAGCTCTGCGCTGCGTTCGCGATGGAGTTAAGCGACGAGCTCGAGGACGCACTCGCTGGTACGCGGACTGTGACCGCAAGCCTTGTCGAGCAGAGCTTCTCGGGCAACCAGGCGATCGAGCTCATGGCGCAGTCGCAGTACGTCAGTTCGGTGAGCGAAGCGACGCGCCTCGGCAATGCGCTCATGGACGCAGGGCTCATGCACCACCTCAAGCACGCGCGGCCGTTCGAGGACTCGGACGCGCTCTACTACTTTGACGAGAGCAACATCAATCTGTGCAAACCACTTGTTGTTGGCGCGTACGACGGCCACGGCCGCGCCACGACACCACGGAGCAAACTCGCAGCGATTGACGAGATCGAGCGCGGCACTGCTGCTGCTACAGGTCAATGTGGGGCCAGTGGCGGCTCGTGGCGCTCGCGTCAGATCTCGCTCGCGACGAGCTCGACGCAGGGCAATACGATCTCCGAGTACCTCCGTGGTGGTGGCGGCACTGGCAGTTCGCAATCTGACCAGCCGATCATGGAGAACGGACTGTGTGCGTGCAGCAAGCTCGGGCAGCGCCTGCAGTTGCCGAAGGCGGGCGTGTATCGCCACTTTCGACGCAAGTACAAGGTCATTGCAGAGGAGAACGTACTCGCGACGCGCCTGCTGCACGACCAGCACGACGGCAGTCAGCTGTCGGATCTGAGCGGCGTGAGCGGCGCACTTACGGACCCAGGGCTCTTTGGTCTCGGCGACTTTGACTTTGACGACACGAGTCGCACAGAAGGCGGCAGCAGTAGCGTGCTGCTCTGAGCTGTCCATCATCGATTCCATTTGTACGAGAGCGTGAGGTGATCAGTTGTAATGTTTCATTGATGCACGCAGTCGGGTGTAATCACTAGGATAGGCATGCGTTGCTCGCTGTTTATGCCCATGCACGTGAGTCAGTTGTTGGTTCTATGGACTTGATGAGAAGGAAGAAGAACACACACGCACAGCCATGCGTGCGAGATCACCCGGAAGAAGTCTACACAATGGCGGTCATTGAGAGTCGCGAGACCTTGACAAAGTTGGTGCTGTCGCGAGCTTGAAGCGTGCGTCACGTCTGTTCGGGATTCCCTCGTTTTACGCACTATTGATCTATTGAAATGTGAGGGGTTTTCTTGGTCATCGACAGACAGACCATGTTTTGCGATGTTTCAGACAATGTATACTTGCCCGCACATCGTCGCATCTGCTGCCGTCGAGTCGGAGTCGATAGAAGCGACCAAATGTTTGCAAGCAGGTCAACAATGTGCTATTGTTGCAGTGTGATCGAGAGTCTCAACATGAATCGAGTCTGCAAGCCAGCAGCAGCTCTTGACTCTTGCTGGAAGTATGCATGGGTTACTGCAGTACCTCGCACACGTAATCTGCTGATATTGACCTCTGTAACGATGTCTCCAATGTTGAGAATCAGTCGAAACGAGCCAACAGATGAGACCGTCACAATTTACGAAAGTGCACGCGCCACGACAACGACGCACTGTATTGCTATTGCATCCAGCATCGTCAGCAGCCAGGCAGTAGCCACGCATGCAAGCAGCAAGCAATAGTACGCCACAGTGCATCGCTGGCCAGTAGCGAGCAGAGAGCACGCACACACCAGACATACAATGCACGCGTCTGGCAGTGGCGACGGCGGCGTTCGCGAAAGCTGCTCCGCTCACTTTGGCTCTCGTTCATTTCGGCATCCGCCTCCAAGCCCTCAAGCCGCTCAAGCCACGCAAGCTCGCTTCTTCACACCTCAACCACTACGATGTCGTCGACAACATTCGCAGCGCTTGCCGAGACGCGCGCGCATGAGCGCTCGAGCGACGCGATCGTCGCGACCAAGACGCAGCTGCGCGAAGCGATCGCAAAGCTCATCGAGGCGCGCACGCTCTTTGACGCCAAGATCTGGAGCTCGCGCACGTCGGTGACTGGGCCGCTCGCGCGCGCCGTTGAGCAGTACTACCTCATGTTTGGCAACGGCCTCGTCGTGCCGGGCAAGGATAGCCCAGCGGCCGTGCACGAGGCGCACGACATGCAGCTCGGGTTCCTCCAGAACTACATGGACGAAGACGTCCGGTACGGCGACGACACTGGTCGCATGATGGTCTACGAGCAGTGGCGGCGCTACGCAGTCATCCACAAGGCCATGGGCGTCGCGGTCACGAGCGTTGAGGTCTCGGACACGGGCGACGAGAACCGCCTCGAGATCGTCGCGAAGGGTGTGCTCAAGCTCAACCTCGACCGCGCCACGGTGCAGTTCGTGTTCCCGCAGATCCTGTCGGACGAAGTGCTCGTGCAGCAGCTCATTGGCAACGAAATGGTCTACGACACGCTCACGACGTACGTGTTTAACGCAGCTGGCCAGGTCGTGACGCAGGACCTCGCGGTCGACTTCATGTCGGGCTTCCGCAAGATGCTCGGCGATGACGTCGTGGCCGCGAAGCTCCTCGAGGAGTCGCGCATTGACAAGTTCGCCAAGATCCATCTCTCCGAGGACGAGCCTTAAGCGTAGCAAGAGTTGAGAACTTGGCGCCGAGAGCGACCGACCGAGCGACCGAGCGGGTGGTCGTAGTGAGCGGCGATGGTAGCGCGAGTGTATTGTGTGAGCCTTTGCATATCCAGTCGACAGCGGCAATAGTCAAAAGTGTACATGTGCTTCGGATGAATGAATGGAAGCGTCTTCACTCACATTCAACTCCATGAATCCACCCATCGTGGCAGTGCCAATGGGTCCCTCTACTTTGCGTTGAGAATGTTGATGGTGCTATTGCTTACCAGTCGCATTCCTTTACAAGCAGTCGTATCACTGCAACCAAGTCTCTCGCCTAACGCAAGTCCAGCAACGTGGGTACAATAGATGGGACAACGAGCCAAACGCTAACGTTCGATTGATTGCCTAGCGCCTCGCAAAGCTCCACTTCAACTATTTCCTAGTAGTACGTGTTCTTCTCGAGCCACCCTTGCGCGCGGTAGATCCGGCCAGTCTTCTTGTCGACAAACGACCGCGACGTCTTGCGCAACAAAAACTTGCGCGTCTCGTCGTACGCAAAGATCAGGAGCGAGAACGGCATTGCACAGAACCAGTGCGTGAGGCGAATCGCGTCGGTCTTGAAGACGTCCTGGAGGAAGCCGAGGTAGCAGAACGCGACGCCAATGATCGTCTCAAACAGAATGCCCATGTTCAGCACGCTGTTGTCCATGCCATGGTCGACGATCGAGAGCAGCCGCGTGCGGCACACAATCAGGTTTGCCCACTGCGTGACAATGACGGCAACAAAGTATGCGGTCTGCGTCACAGCAAGTGCCTTTGCCTGCATCATGCGCGACATGATGTTCGACCGCACGGCGCCACTGTCGTCGACCGCCGTAAAGCCGGCGCGGTAGTCGAGTAGACACGCTTCGCCTGTACACACCGGCGAGCCGTTCAGCGTTACAACCGCTGCGTGCGTGCCGGTGTGGTACACGGCCTGCGACAATGCAAACGTCTCGGTTGTATCGAGACTGCTGTTTGCCGATACAACCGAGACGCGCTCGTGCTCGAACGCGGTCTTCGCGTCGCTCGGACTCTCGACCGTGTCTTTCGAGTCGCTGGCGTCCGTGATGCTGTAGACACCGAGCGGCTGGTAGCCCATAAACACGTCACTGACGATCTTTGGGTCAAAGCCGTCGCCGTCCTTGTCATGCACGTCCCAGCGCAGCCAGTGCTTGTTGAAAAAGTGCGACCGACGCGCACGCATTGGCATGTACGGCCGGTAGCCCGCTTGCCACGCGGCCTGCATCGACTGGAGCGTCGGGACCATCTGACCGGCCGTGTAGGCGCCGTACGACGAGACGTCAAGGCGCGCGTAGCCGTCGGGCTTGCTGTTCGAGCCCTTGAAATTCGCAAGCGCATACTGGCAGTCGTGGACCTTGCCGTTGTGGTTCGGTGCCCAGAAGATCTGCGCGTCGTAGATCGAACCGCCAGTCGGGACCGTCGCGTTGAAGTCGCTCGCACACACCTGGTCTTCGCTCAGCCCAAGTGTTGTCCAGACGCCATCGGCGTTCTTGTGGCGGCCACCGGCCGAGCAAAACTCGCCGCCCGACGTCTTGCACCAGAGCACTTGGCGCCCGAAGTTTGTGCCCATGCCGAGCCCAGGGAGCACCGTGGGCGGGTACCCAAAGTCGTTCATGACGACAAAGTACGTAAACATGCCGGCAGCAGCTTCGATGATCCCGATCTGGAGGTACGAGAACGAAATGAGCTTGCGCGTCACGAGCCGATCGACCGCGGCGTTGCGCGGCGCGCGCGCCATGATGTCGCTCTCAGCGCCTTCGTACGCCATCGAGATCGCCGGGACCATGTCGGTCCCGAGGCAGATCGCGAGCATGAGCACGGTCGTAAGTGGCAGTGGGATGCGGATCACAATGTTGAGCAAGAACGGAATGAGCTCCGGGATGTTCGCAGCGAGCGCATATGCGATCGACTTCTTCAGGTTGTCAAAGATGATGCGGCCCTCTTCGACGCCGCTCACGATCGACGCAAAGTTGTCGTCGAGCAAGATCATGTCGGCCGCTTCTTTTGACACTTCCGAGCCCATGATGCCCATTGCGACGCCAATGTCGGCTTTCTTGAGCGCGGGAGAGTCGTTCACGCCGTCGCCGGTGACGGCAACGATCTCGTTACGGCGCTGGCAGTTCTCGACGATGATGAGCTTTTGTTGCGGCGACGTGCGCGCAAACACGATCTGCGAGTGGTCGAGGATGCGGTCCCACTCGGCCTGCGGCGTGTCGACGCTGATTTCCCACCCTGGGACAACGATCGCTGGTGCCGTTGCTGGGTCCTCGTACCCGGGAGTGCCTGGCACGAGGCCGTGCGCTGCATTGCCCTCTTCAACGTCCTCCTTCGTTGGCCCCCAGAGGATCCCGACCTTGTGTGCGATCGCTTTCGCTGTCACCGGGTGGTCGCCCGTGACCATGATCACGCGGATGCCTGCAGTCTTGCACTTCTCGACTGCGCCTGGGACTTCTGCGCGCGGCGGATCGATGAGCGCCATGAGCCCGACAAAGCACAGCGGCTCTTCAGCACGCGGACTCGGCTTGGGGATCGTGTCGTAGTCGACGTCGGTCTCGCCAAGCGGAAAGTTCGGAACGTCCGTGTTGAACTTGTACTCGACTGGGTACTGCGCTGGGTCAAGGAGCTTCTCGGCAAACCCGAGCACGCGCATGCCGCGCTTCGAGAGCTGGAGCTGGAGCTTCTCAATCTCGGCAAGGCGCTCGGGCGTCAACGGTACCTCTTCGCCATTCAGCAGCACAGTCTTGCAGCGCGCAATGATGCGCTCCGGCGCGCCTTTCATCGCCAACAGCAGCGGCGCCGTATCGTCGTTCTGCTGCTTGTGGATCGACACTTGGTACTTGTTCTTAGAATTGAACGGGATCTCCTTGAGCTTGAGGTTCGCCTGTCGGTACGCGACGACGTCCGCCTTGTCCTGGCAAAACTTGATCATCGCCGACTCGGACGCGTCGCCGATCGTCTCCCAGTTCATCTTGCCGTCTGCCGTGCGGATCGGCAGCGCTGCGCCGCGGGTGACTGTCACGTTGTCGCCGCTGCCGCGCACGACCTTTTCGTACTTGGACTCTTCGTCAAACACGGCGTTGTTGCAGAGCGTCGCGATGCGCTGGAGGCGCTGGAACGATTCGTGCTCCAAACTGTACGTGCCGACCGGCGTGATCGAGCACTCGGCGTCCCAGATCGCGTTGTCGTACACGACGTTCGCGACCGTCATGACGTTCTGCGTGAGCGTCCCGGTCTTGTCCGAGCAGATGCACGTCGTCGACCCGAGCGTCTCGACGCCCTGCAAGTTCTTCACGAGCATGTTCTTGCTCGCCATGCGCTTTGCAGCAAGACTCAGACACACCGTGACGGTTGCGAGCAAGCCCTCGGGGACGTTCGCTACGATCACGCCAATCATGAACACGAGGTTCGAGACAAAGTCCGTGCCAATGACAAAGCCAATGACAAAGAAGAAGAGCCCAATGATCGTCGCAACGAGCGCGATGATGTGCACAAAGTGGTCGATCTCCTTTGCGATCGGCGTCTGGTCAACTGCAGTCGACGTTGCCAACCGCGCAATGCGGCCCATGACAGTCTTGTCGCCAATGTTCACGACAATGCCTTTGCCACTCCCCTGCGGGATGAACGTCCCAAAGAAGCAGAGGTTCTTGGTCTCGAGCGGGCTCTCGTCCGTGCACTCAGGGATGCGCTTCAAAGGTTCCGGCTCGCCCGTGAGCGACGAGTTGTCGACTGTCAGGTCATCCGAGCACTCGATGATGCGAATGTCAGCAGGCACTTTGTCGCCGCCTTTGAGCACGACGAGGTCGCCGCGCACGAGCAGCGACGCGTCGATCTTCTGCGACTTGCCGTCGCGAATGACTGTGATCATCGTCGGCATCATGTTCTTGAACGACTCCATGAGGTTGTTCGAGTTGTAGTTCTGCACGTACGAGAACGTGCCAGTGACAAACACAACGAGCGCGAGGATGATGCCGAGGTACAGGTTGTCGACCGAGTATTGGATCCCGTAACTTACAAAGCACATGAGCGAGCCGGCCCAGAGCAACAGACAGAAGAACCCCGTGAGTTCGCGCCAGTACTTGATCCACTCCGAGACTTTCTTTGGTGGCGTGAGCTGGTTCAGCCCTTCGGTCTCGCGCCGCATGTCGACGTTGTCGGCGTTCATGCCGTGCTCGACGTCGGTAAGCAGCTCGGCTGCAAGCTCTGCGATGCCCATCTTGTGCTCGGTCATCACGAGCTCGCGCTTTGTCTCGTCCGCGTTTTCGGCCGGCGTCGCGCCGTCGATCGGGGCTTTGCCGCTGCCCGCAGCTGCAGCTGCTGCCTTGTTCTTGCGCGCTTGGCGACGGCTGTCGATGCGCTGACGCATCTCGGTCGTCGCGGCGATGATCTCGGCCGACGACCGCATTGACGAGCGGCGCGAGGCCTCGCGCTGGCGCAGTGCAGCGCCAGGCAGTACGGCGGCCGCTTCATCGTCAAAGCGCGCGTACGCCTGCTTCGGGGTCCCTGGCGGCGGGTCCATGGCGCTGGAGTCGCACGGGTGGCTGGCTGGAGTGCAGAGCTGGAGTGCGCGCGCGAGCGAGTGTGCGAATGAACGAGCGAGTGCGCTTGAGTGGCGGCGACTTGGTCGACTGCTGTGCAGCGGGACCGAGCAATGGTGGTGGCGCCAAAGGCAGCATCGCGCGTGCAGATTGGCTCGCTTGCTGGCGTGCACTAGGAGAAAGACACGTCTCTCCGACCACCAGGCATCAAAAGGCAATGTCGGTCGAGTGCAGCGGATGGGTGACGTGCATCGATGTGGCCCACGCGAGCCTTACAAGATTTTTCAGCAAACAATCGGGTATTTTTCATCGTTAGACTCATCAATATCCCGCGAAAGCTTCGGATTGGGTATGCTTATTAGCAGCTACAGAATGGAGTTCCCATTTCCCGTATTTTATTCAAGCTATTTTGAATCCTGCAATTCCAATGACTAAATCGACACGATGCAGGTATTTTACCGTGAGAAGAGACTGCTTTGTTGTCGTGTGTTCGTATGCATGTGGGAAAACGCCAGCTGGAAGTTCACATACTGAAAACAAGTGAGTGTTTGGAGCGGGCGGCTGACTCTACCGGCAAGTCGGCTGAACTCTAACCGACTTCTTAGTCCACAGTGGTGCTGCCACTTGTATTGGCGGCACATGAAAGTCATGCCTGCGCAAGTTCTCGAACGCGTCGCGCCACCACTGTTGTCGTCGTGCCACCTGCACGCACGCCATGTCGTCGCGCAAGATGCCGATGGCGACGACGCAACGCCACAACCACGCTTGCGACATGTTCAAGCGATCGCTTAGTCGAGATGGTTCGTTGCACTCACATTACATAGTACAACTGAATGGCAATCAATTGCAACACTCAAACAATGTGCTCATGGGTGTGCGAGGTGTACTAAGGGATGGTATACCACTGTACTAACAAACGCTGTGCGAGTGCAATGAGGATGAGGATACGGCCAATATCGCCGTGATAACGAGAGAGAGAGTGAGAGAGAGGCAGACACACACTACTTCAGGATGATCGGTACGCTCAAAATGGATGCGTGGACGGCGCAGCGGGCAGCTCCGCGTCATCGTCTGGCAGCGAGAACGTGTAGTTCCCGTCGTCGATTGGGACGTCCGGGAAACTCGGGCGCGCGAACGGGTCGTACGACAGCGAGTTTGCGCGCGTGTTGTCAAGCGGCGACGGCGCGGCCTTCACATACATGAACGTGCCGGACGCATCGGACGCAATCGAGTCGCGTGAGTCGGTCGGGATCCGCTCGGGCGACTCCATCGTGTGCGACCGGAACGCAAACACCGGCTCCTTCCCAACGCGCGTTCGCCGCTGTCGTGCGAGGTACCGTCGCGTAAACACGACCGCAACGAGCACCAGCAGGATGCCGCCAATCACGCCTGCGATCACACCGATGATCGTGCCGGCGTTCGAGCCGCTACTGCTCGACGCTGTCGTGACCGCGCCAGCGGTCACGACAAGCCGCGCGAACGCTGCGCTGTCAAAGCGGACCGAGTCGCCGTTTGGCAGCACGGCAAGCACAAACAGCGTGTAGTTGCCCGCGGTCTTGAACGAGACGTTGGAAGCCGAAAAGCTTGCAGTCCCGTCCGTCAAGTTCGTTGCGCGCGCTGCAAACACGAACTCGCGCTCTGCAGCGAACGGCGAGCAGCGCACGTCGCCTCTGCACATATACAGTGCCGACTGCGGGACGTTCACGAGCGCGTTCGTCGTCGGGTCGAGCACAGTCGTGAGGTTCGTAGCACCAAACTTTGTTGCAGTGGCCAAGCTCTGCTGCTTGACTGTCCATGTGACTGTGACGCTGTCTGCAGTCGTAAGCGGCGACGACGGCGACACTGCCATTGCGACTGCGTACGGACACTCGGTGTTCTTGCCGGTCGCCAAGACGCTCGACAACGCAACTGGCGCTGTCGCGTTCGCTTGCCCGACTGATTGCCAACAGTAGAACGCGCCGTCATCGGCGCTGTACGGCTCTGTGCTGACCAGTGCACCTGCGTTCTCAGCGGTGACGACGATCGGGAAGTACGTCGTGACGTCGAATCGCCGCGAACTGCCACCCGAGAGCACGAGGTGCGCAAACGCCGTGAACGTCCCGATCGACGGCAGCGTCAGCGCGTCCAAGCGGAACGTCGCAACGCCGTTTGTAAAGTTCCCGAGCAGCACCGACGCGCCAGTTGCGGTCTCGAGATCGCTGCTCTTGGTCGAGCTGCTGTACTCGTCACACGTTGCGACGCCCTTTTTGCAGACCTTGATCGTCGAGCTCACGATCTCGTACGCCGTGCCATCGAGCGCTGGCTCGAGAGTTATCAGCGGACTCGGGAGTCGAATGTCTTTTGCCACGTCGCGCAACAGCGTCGCGTTCCACGCGATTGCGATCGGCGAGTTGGGCTGCGTGACGTCGGGACTGTCGACTGCGACCTGGACCTCGCAGCTGCGGCTCTCGGCGAGACTCATGGACGCGTCGAGCGTCGTCGCGAGCGCGTCCTGGGCGCTACGTCGGCAGTACGTCGTGCGCTTGTCGAGCACGCTGTTTGCAGCAATCACAGAGATAGAGTTCGTGAGTGAGTCCTTGCCGAGTCCATGCAGCCGTAGGTCAGTATCAACGACAACATGCGCCAACGTACGGTGTGCGTCGCTTCGTTGTCGCAACTGTGATGTCGCTGAACGCTGCGTAGTAATACGATATGGACGGGATGCGGTCGTCGACGATGCGCACCTGCGCTGCGAGCACGTACGTCCCTTCCTTTGCGAGTCGCAGTTCATTGACCGACTGGAAAAGCACCGAGCCACTGGACGTCGAAAAGTCACCGGACTGGATTGGCGACACTGCGAGGCCTGCGACTGTCGGGTCGCACTTGTCGCGCGAACTGCACACGCGCACGGTCGACTCGGTGATCTGTACGAGATTGCCAACGTTGCCGGCGCTCGTTGTGACTGTCTTGCCGGGCGGCAGCTTCATCTTGAGCTCGTTCGAGCTCTGCGTCGCTGACAGCAGACGCGCAGTCCAGAAGACCGGGATCGACTCGTTCGGGAAGAAGCGCGTCGATACGAGTGGGAATGCGACGTCTACAGCGCACGCCACGCCAGTCGCGACCTGCGCTACGAGCATGCCGTCAAATACTTTCCAACATCGCACCTCCTGTGTGTCCGAGACGTCGCTCACTGCCATCACTGCGTTGGATGCTGCTGATGCGCCTGCTACTGTGTGTGCAAGTTGTGCGAGCAAGACTGCGAGTATCAGCAGTCGTGACGCGGTTCCTGTCCGGCTGCTGCTTCTGTAGCGCCGCCATGAACTGGCGGTATAGTCGTCGTCGTCGACGACACTATCGCCGAGGTGTTCGCTCATGTTCGCTCGGAGTGATCGCGGCCGTCGCCGCCGCCGCACTCGAGCGCTATTCGTCTTTGGTTGTTGCGAATGGTCGATGTGACCGCGCGATCGTGAGTGTGCGCGAGTCTGCAACAACGCAGACGCAGTGACTCGACTCCCACGTGAAAAAGAACCGAGTCGGTATGCAAAGGCTTCCGATTCGATTTACATGGTATAAATGCATCTATCAAATCGACTGCGTGTGTCTGAAGAGAATGCTATGTCCAGGCGGCTTTTCTTATGATAGCGACCTCGCTTGCACTTTGGAAGACAGGGTGACGAGCGAAAAAAGTTCACTCGAAGCTCGGAATCGACTCGATTCCAGTGCATTGTGACGCACATCGAGCGCTTTTACATGCATCGCACCACATGTCGGGGTGTTGTTTGTGTGAACTGCTAGTGCTGTTTGCGATCTGGTTGCTGCAAGTGCTACTAATGTGATGCCACAGTTGCTAGTATCACTATTCCTGCAGAACCGACACCCACATGTCACTCATTTGATGCCAATAAACCACTCTTGTGACCAGTGAATGCGCTGTATCCAAAAGTCACCAGTGCGAGAAAGTGTCAGATGTAAGCGACACCAAAGGGTTCATTCGACAAGCGCTTGTGAGTCACACACACAACATCCAATCCTTACCTAATCGATTGGCGGTGGTAACTGGTTGGTGCTGCTGCTGAGTCGAGTCAAGCTGAGCGCAATGAGATGCGAAGCATTCATTGAGGCGATTCAAGCGAAGAACCGCTCATCTTGGCTCTGGACCGCAAGCAATACGAGCCGAATCCAACACCAACAGCGAACAATGCAAATGGTCACGATTTTGGCAGGTTCTAAACAGAAATTGAAGTCGTCACTTGGATACGTTCAACGAAATATACAGCAATCAATGGCATTGACAGTGAGCAACTGCAGTAATGAATAAAGAACTCGTACATTCATAAAAGATAGAGCGCACTGATATTAATCAAAATTTCACGCTGATTAGAAAAAATATAAGGTGTGTATATAGTAATTTCGAGATAGTAGTTACCGTATTACTCATGTCAAAGGCAGTCTCATGTCAAAGGCGGTAGTCTTTTATTTTGGTGGTCAAATCCGCACATTCGTAATTACGCTAAGGCAGCGTACAAATTCGCTTTCAAGTTAGAGCAGCATGCGCACGCCGCCCACCTGCTGCAAGTGCGCGTTGTAGCTCGACAGCCATTCGATCTGCGCGTTTGGCCAGAGCTCC